>VUQH01081470.1:0-13032 GCA_015106775.1 Etroplus canarensis | reverse complement strand
CCCTGCATCCTCTTCCCTCACACCAACCCTCTGCATGTCCTCCATCACTACATCCATCAACCTTCTCTGTGCTCGTCCTCTTCTCCTCCTGCCTGGCAGCTCCATCCTTGACATCCAAGGAAGAGATGTCACCTTGATGGCAAAACATCTCTCTCTAAATTCTAACATCATAATACACACCTCTAAGTCAATAGTACTATCACATACAACTCATCCACGGCATGAGCACTGATGCACCCCCATACCCCATGCTGTCTTTCTGCATCAGCGCCACCTGTTGCTCCCAAGTATAAACACTGCAGTTCTCCAGTGCCACCAAAAAAGTGCATGAAGTAATAAAATAATGAATAATTAAGAATAAGTCAATTAGGCCTTAAACAAGTGCAAAAAAACAAACAAATCAAAAAGAAAACACACAGGAGCTGCTGCAACAGGCTGCCACTCAGCACAATGCCAATGTGGAAAAACCTAAATTCTCTGCAATCCTTACTGAAACATGTCTGTTTGAGCTGACTAACAATTCTCTCAATTTGGGCACAGAGCGACAAGCCACCCATGGTAAGACTAAGCCTTTGCTACTTTTAGAATCATGATATCTTACCTGCTTTCTATTAGCCTGCTTAATGCAAAGTCTTCCCACCTGTTGTTACATGAATATTTTGTGCATGTTTCAATCTTATTTCAACTCTGTCCCAACTTTTATAGCATGTGTTGAAGCCATCAAATTCTAAGTTTGTGTATATTTTCATAAAATAAGACTAAGCTGTTCAGTCAAACTTAAAAAACTAATTCTCTGTACTTTTGTCAGATAAATAAAGGTTCCCCTCAAATTACCATTTTTTGTTTTTATGGCATTTTGGGAAATATACCAACTTTTTCAGAAATGGGTTTGGAAAGAGCCTTTTTATATCTTTAGATTGTCTTTAAAATCAGACTCTGGCAACAATGAGCAACACCAACTAAGTAGCGTTTATTTGTTGGACACAGGAGACAAACCTTTCCATCCACCGTCTTGTATCCGTCCTCCACAGGCTGCAGGACATAGCTGTCGAAGTGAGAGTCTGAGTAACTGCTGGCAGTCAAACTTCCAGAGCAAGGCACCAAAACCTGCAGTTTTAAAGTACAATGGGACATTGAATTTATGATCCAATCAATACAGATTTAAAGTGACAGTTCCAAACTGAGGGCAAACGCCGCATTTTCTGTTGGAAAGCAGAAAACAGGATAAGATAATACAAAGAGTGGAGTCTTCACTAAACTAACTGTAATAGGTTTTATCAGTCCTCTGACCAGATAAAACATGTTATGACAGAAAAACGATCACTCAAAACTCTTCTACTTCATCCCTTATGATATGCTGTCATAACTGGAAGGAATGGTTGTATGATTTGAATGGTATAAAATCACATTTTAAATTTTTCAGTCTGACATAGTTTATCTATTTAAATAAAGCCAACCCTTCCACATGACTAATATACTACATTTTATTAAGTATCTAGAAACATAAGGAAAAACCAGGAAAGCTTCTAAACCCCTGATGCATCCACAGTGTGAACATGTTGCGCATTACTGCTGACTGTCCAGGTCAGAAGTCTGCTGTGAATCATAGCTTTAATGCAGTTAGATGTATTTTTTCCTGCTGATGTTTTGATGGTGTTCAGATGATTCAAGGTTTCCAGAGTCATCTAGCTGACCAAGACATCTGATTCTCATCTGCTGCTCCAGGCATCCGGCTGTCATACTTAACAAGCTCAAACAAGTTTTAGAGAGCTGCTTTGAAGCTCCTCAGATCATCTGACAGCTCCGCACTTTCACTGTGCTCAAGCTTTTTTTTCCAGATAAAACCCTGACCAAACTAATGCTCCTAAATGTGACACTAATCCAGTCATGTTCATGTATTAAACACAGCTGAAACCAGAAGTTTACAGACACGCTGTAAAAACACTCCTAAACATTTTTTCTCACTGTCTGAAATTAAATCAGACTAAACTTCTCCTGCTTCAGGTCAGTTAGGATTGACAAAATTATTTCTATTTGCTAAATGCTACAATAATGAGAAAGAGAATATTTTACAGAGATTTTTCTAGGCAGATGACCACGGAGTGATAAATGATTTGCATAAGGCAATATGCAATAGATGCTATCATGCTTTTCAGACCAAGGGCGGAGGAATTATGTTCACACAGTTCAAAAAATTCCAGATTTTAGTTCATGTTAACAGCATCCAAAAAATTAAATAAACATTACCATTTAGTTTGAGACAGCTGACATTGCCGTTGTGAAATCGGCTGTGTTCCACAGGCTGAAGCTACTGTTATGTAGCTAACATTATAACAGTTTCCCCCTGGGATTAATAAAGTATTCTGATAAGTTGGTTCCTGTCAAAAACCTTGAAATGGTAAAGAAAAAGTTATAAAAACCTGTGAAAAAGATACAATTCACAGGAATTATTATAGCATCAATGTAAAACTTTTCCACTGCTAGCGCATAAATCATAGTACTGTATTCTGGTCTGTACTTCTTTTGCTTATCTTCACAGAAGTCATTTTTGTAATGTTCAGATGCTTTGATAAACAAGCTTATGTTTCAGTACATGGGATTTTTTATTGCTCCTGAACGTGCTATTGAACTTGGTAGTGACAACTGTGCATTTCTACTGGTACCAACTACTCAATTTCTGGCATCATGTAATCCCTACAAGAAACTGACATATATTTGTGTCTGTTTACACCTGTTAACTTTCCACCTTCTGTTTTGTAGTAATTATTTGTATCTGTGCACTATGTCCTACTTTTTTAAATCTCAAAATGTTTCTTTAATGCCTCTCATTTTCTGCTGGCAGCAAAAAATCAGCATCTTTCTGGAAACTGAATAGTTCTCATTTAAACATCATCCTTTGTCCAGATGTTCCATATTTTGGTACCAAGGCTACTGTTGGGATTGCACTGCAGCTCGGCAACTAATCAAATTTTAATTTCAGTTATGATTCTGGCACCGACAGCAAGGTAATGTGAACACTGAAGTGTTCCCCTGGAAGCAAAAAAATCTGAGCTCAGCAAAAAGTGGAATTGCCTGCAGTGGGAACGAAGTGTAAGTCACATGAACCACCTCAACTGGCTCTTTTCAATAAGGAGCAGCAGCAGCAGCTCTACCATGAGCTACTTCTGAATGACCCAGCTCCTCACCACGTCTCTAAGGATGAGCCCAGACATCCCTCAGAGGAAGCATTATTGATGCTTGTATCTAAGTCTTTTAGTCACTACCATAGCTCGTGACCACAGCTAAGGGTAGCAATATAGATTGACCAGCAGATTAACAGCTTTGCTTTCATGCTGAGCTTACCAGTACAGTGTCTTCATCACAGCAGATGCTGCACCAATGATGGTGTCGTGTTATAAATCAAGAGATTTGAGCTCACTGGCCAAGAGAGAAAAAAATACCACCAAAACAAAGACGGAGCAGAAATTATAACAATTTTACACCTGAAGGAGAAGAACAGAACATCTGAGAAAGAATAGGAAGGTAACAGGAATAGGAGTGAAGAATCTGGAGTTGAGCTCACGAGCGAGAATTCTGGCTCAAAACGGAAGTTTTGCAGGTGATGAAAGATGCATGTACGATTGCACGACTTACAGTTGCACCAATCCTGAGTGCTGAGCTTCTGCTTGACAGAAATCCATGCATTATCCTGTTATTTCTGGCCAGTTGATAAATTTAACTACATTTAAGCTTGAGTAAATTAAGCTCTACTTAAACAACACACTCTTTACAAATACTGTGATGGTATGCCAGGTGATTTTGGTTTGGTGGCTGTTAAAAGAAGGGAAACCCTGATAAACAACACTGAGCAATGACCAAACTCTCATATTGTGATATATAAGTCTTCACATATCCTGATTAGGGATGTCAGGATACCAGAAATTTTGCAGTTGATACCAGTAAAAGTACAATTACAAATTCGATACCATGGTTTAAAAACGGTTATTCCATGTACACTGCAAACAAAATGGGGCTCAGAGTTGACCACAATGTAATCCCTCCCCCACCTTCCTCATACATGTGGCAGAGAAGGACGCACCACCCTCACATACTTCTCTGCCATGCCTGACTTCCTCATACTATACCACAGTTCCTCTCTAAGCACCCTATAATGTGTTTTCTCTGAATTTAAAAATACACAAAGTAACTCCTTGAGGCCTTCTCTATATTTTGGCACTGACACAAAGCAAACAGTGCTCAGCATGATGCCATCATAATGGGCTGACATACTTGCTGACTGTCACCTCTCATCTTAACCTAACTGCAAAAACTTTTTCCCATATGTTCATGGTATGTATCAGATGTATACCTCTGTAGTTACTGCAGCTCTGCACATTGGTACCAGTGTACTCTTCCTCCATTCCTCAAGGAATTTACAGGACTGCACTGGTCTTTTGTACAGCCAACACACAGCTCTGCAGACCGCTGTCTACATGTTGTCACCAGAGGGCAGTGTCACTAACATCCAGTCTGCAGACTACTCGTTTGCTGTTGGTGGTCCTTCAGCCCAGCACCTCAAAGACTGGAGTTATATCAGGAGCTGAAGTGAAACAGTGTTTAAAACAGTGAAAAGTGACCACTGCAGCCACTGCCTGTGATTTTCCCAGCTTCTCCCTCTGTGCTGTCGCTCACATCCTGTCCCAGCCCACTTTTCAACAGATCAGCATTTAACCTACGCGCAGCATCATCCACATTCAGTTACATCTAGTTGCATTTTTAGAGCTGCATGGCAGCACATATGTATCAGTCGTGTTCCCCTCTGCACTGGCTCTGTGTAGGCAAATATCAGCTCAGATAGACAACTGCAGAACATGCTCTCACACTGAGTACATATAAACCCACTGGGTGACAGGTGTAATGACTGGAGACTGTGAAAACCCCGACAGAGCATATGCTTTATGCTGTCTCGAGGCTTATTAGATTTCTTCTTTATTTCTTTTCTGTGAACATCTTCTCTACATTATGTTTCTGAATCTTTGAGAAGAAATGTTTATAACTAAGTTCACAAGACATTTATTATCATCCCAAAAGATGGCACTTGTTATTTTTATGTATACAAATTCATTATTTCTCTATTAAAAAGTTTTAAGTTATTTTTATCTCCAAATAGTCCAAAGGAGACCACTACAGACGAGTAATGTTTTTCAGTTACAAAGTTTTCTAAATCAGACACTGATGCTACAATGCTTTACCTTTTTTTACTTTTTACTTTCTCTGGTTAGGGGGTGTTTCGCTAAAAATTATTTCACCGGGGGTGCATCACTGAAAAAGGCTGAGAGCCACTGGTCTAGCTAACTAAAAGGAGACATCAGGTGAGACTCACAATGCCATGGAGCTCTGCCACTCGGTTGCAAAGGTCTGGTCTTTGCTTCTCCAACGCCAAGTAGAAAGGATTCCTCAGGATGTTCTCATCATATGCAGCCATAAGGAGCTGGAGATCTGGATTCTGGAAAGGAAGAGCAGACGCATGAAAGGAAAGATCTGTTTGCTTGGAAGATACTGCAGAACAAATCAGAACGAGAATCAGAGTTGCTAATAAAGCTACAGGTGGTTTGTTAGATGATATGGTAAAGTGAAATTAAAACACACTCACTACATTTTGGTAAAACTTTTAAAGCTACAGCAGGTACAGAAAACTTCCTAGTAAAACTTTCAGGTATAAAAACTGCCCCAAATTATCCATGCAAATTCACTGTGACAGTGAATAAAGGCTGCTGAAGATGCTTTTCACTCATTTTTCTTAACAAGCCAAAAAATCTGTTCTTCTTAAACAGAGCATGGTAATCCACATACACACAAAGAAGTAAAGTTCTTCAAACAAAACATTCAAATTCAATGTGTTTTTTATAGTGACGTGGCTGCTCAAAGAAACTTCAAAACACCTCTCAGCACACAGTAAGAGCTTCGTAATGAGTGGTGACATGACCAGGTATTGATTAATCAGCATGTGTGTATGTTAAGTTTACCAGCTTAACTAAATCTAAAGCATGCCCAGAAAGGACGTCATTTACTGTCGTGCTGGAGGAGGTAACATCAAAGTCTGAATCAAACTATGAAACATGATGTTCTGTTGCCTCTTGAGGAAGTGGTACAGAGAGTGGTCAGGCTTATCCATGAAAACAGTTCAAGTTTATAGATCTATATCATAAAAGTGTGATGACCAACCAGCTGGGAAAATCGTTAGCTCGATCGAACTCAAGTAGGACTCATGCTTTGGGCTCTAAAAAGCCTGTCAAAAAGACTGTAGCGGTTTACACGTTTGCCTTACAAGTGAAAGGTTTGATTACAAGTGGGGACACAAGCCCATCTCACCATGGATGGTCGTGTCAGGAAGGACATCCAGTGTAAAACCTCTGCCAAATTAAAAATGCAGATTAACCTGCTGTAGTGACCTCTTGGAGAGAATACGATACTTTGAGAAGTCTGGGATAATTTGTCTGATATATGTTTAGATATTTCAGTGTGAGGCACAGCTGACAGACCATAATACCATCACCACAGTTCATTGTATCAACGTCAGCTGCTCTGATACTGACTGGCTGAGTCTCCATTCAAAAGCATGTGAAAAATACTTGGCATTTGTGAAAAACTGCTTATCAGTGTTTGAGAGAGCAAAACAATTTAACAAAAAACATCTTATGATTCTTTAATGCTTCAAAATTTGAATCTTAAGACAAGGCCTGAAAACATGCTCATTAATGGTCTTAGAGGCCACAAGACAAAAAGTCCTTTCAATCTCCTTTCCAGAGTCATATTGTGGGCTTTATTATCCCATAATTTTCTGTCAATCTACAAAGTTTACTGTCTTTAGATCTGTGGGGTCTGCTTCTTTCACATGTTTCTTTCTGTTACAGGTAGCTGGAACAGGCATTTTGTGGACAAAAGGATTTATTAAGGAAGTATTTAGGCAAGAAAAGGAAAAGCAAGTCTCCTCCTCTCAAAAACGGGACTCCTTAGCTCTATTTTCATAATTTCAATGAATATAGACAGAAGAGACTTTCTGCCTTATAAAGTGAAAATGGTTGAACATGTCCTCAGGATGTGAATGAAAGTGTGATCTCCCTCCTCGAGTCAGGAAATGTGTGATCTGTCAGATGTTTCTGGTCTGTAACAGAGCTTTAAAAAGCTCCAGCTCATTTAAATCTCACTCAGAAAACGCAGTTCATCTGTAATAAAAAGAAAAAGATGGATAGGTTTAAAATGCTCTTGGTATATGTTGTTTTTACAGAGTATGGCACCCAATATATTATGCCAATTTATTTCTGCATCTGAAAAAAGTACAAAAATGTAGTAATACCAGATACTTAAACTTTTACTCAACTAGATTTAGGCACCAGAAATAACTCTGTTATTAACTGGCCTGTAATATAGGATGACAAGGGGGAGGAGAGGGATCTGCAGGATAGTAAAATACTGCTTACGTGTCAGGCTCCTGTAAAGCACCACATGCAAGCTGACCAGGCATGTATAAAAGAAATATAGCAGCTTATAAACCCTTTAGCCAAAGAATTTCCATCAAGAGTCATTCTGGCCTGGAGAATGCTGATGGTAAGGCTTCGGGGCTCACTGAACCCCACTATCTCCACTCAGATCAGCGTTCCACACTTGTATCAGCAGTGCCAGGCCTCATTCTACCAAAAGATTCACAAAACAGCAGCTCAGTCTGTAAAGAACCTTAATGTGGTCATCCTGCTCTCAGTTTAGCAGATATGGTCCTTATCTTGGACAGCCTCTATCTAATAAATTTAAGATTTCTTTTTTGTGAACATTTTCTATAGAAAAGTTTATAATTAAGTTCATAAATTCAGTTTGAGAAAAAATCTTTATCATCCCAAAAGAGAGTTCTTTAATTATTTTTATGTGCACAAATCTTTATTCATGAGTTAAATATTTCTGTTAACAAGTTTTAAGTTGCTTTTTTATATATTTTTATCTCCATATAGTTCAAAACAGACCACTGATGAGCAATGTTTTGCATAGTTATAAAGTTTAATAAATCAGATCCTGATGCTACAGTGCTGCATTTTACGTCTCTTTTTCAACCAAAAATGCTTTTCTCTGGTTAGGGGGTACCTTGCTGAAAAAATATTTTACAGGGGTACATCACTGAAAAAGAGTTTTTGAACCACTGCTCTAGAGTTTCCAGAGGGTGTGTCCCATAGTAAGATACCTCACTTGTTTTTCAGAGAACTGGAGTTACAACCTGGTAACCACACGATTTAGGCACAACAAATAACGGTTATATTTAGTCACCAGAAACTCAGGTTTAAGTACCAGAAACTACTCAGCCAGGTTGAGGCAGTAGTAGTAGCTTATATACCAGTTGTGTCCCCCTGTAGCGTAGTGGTTTGCGCATTCGTCTCACAAGCGAAAGGCCCCTGGTTTTTTTCCAGGATGGGACACAAGCCCCTCTCACCATGACGGGTTGCGTAAGGAAGGGTATCCGGCATAAAACCTCTGCCAAATTACCAATGTGGATTAATCCGCTGTGGCGACCCCTTGGTGGAGAATACTAGAGAGCAGTTGAAAGGTACAGTCACTGATATACCATTTGGTAGCCTGTACTGGTCAGGCTATAACTTATACCCTGAACATCTAACACAATCAGCATCAACATCTAATACCGCCAACAGTCATTACTGTACAACATGCAATTCGATTTAAAAACACTTCAGCTACAACAAACCAAACCAAAGCTACATAAGAAACATTACCAGTTCTGAACATAAAAAGGCTCTAACAGTTCTAAACAGAAAAATTACTTCTTTCTTTTTCTGATCTGTTTTATGCTCTGAATGAGCCAACAATCAAACAGCCTGCCCACATCTTCCAGCTGATCCACTCACCTCAGATTTCAGCTGCATCCTCAGCTCCCCCACACACAAACAGGAACCAGTTCAGCACAGCAGAGACAGTAAATCCCCACCCGAGCAGCTCCATGTTGGGAAAGAGTCATGTGATCCTCATGGGTCCTTGTGACCTCATAGGCTTGAAGCAAATAGCAAACACTGGAATGCCCATTCCCTTAGACTCGACACATACTGAGCTGACATCTTAGCCTGAGGCTGAAGGGAATTATTACAAACAGCAACAAGCAGAAACACAGAGATTAAAGTCCAAACTCCTGGATAATCAACCCCAATAACACCAAAGCAACCAGATCTGGAAACTAAAAAATAAATATCAAAAAACTGTTTTTAAAAGCATCCTGGTGACCCACAGATTCACTGTGAAATAACGATATAACCATGTAGAACCAACGTTTCAGTTTCCTGAGTAGACGGGATGGTTTTAATGAGCTTTAATTAGTTTCAGCATCACTTTCAGATCTTCTCTCTTCAGGCCTTGGAGCAATCCCTGAGTTCATACCATGTCTGAAACAAGCCTTCTTAGCTCTACTCCCTTCAAGCCACATTTCTTCTGACCGGCTGCCCCTCACAAACAGAAGGCTTAGGCAGCAGGTGGGTGGGGCTTATGCGTCACAGATGACCACATTACATCCATTCTTTGATATCAAAAAGCAAGGGTGCCAATCACCTGCCTGCCAAGTGGTTCAATCCAGCCCACCTGACTGCTCAAAAAATAAAGGAATACTTTTTAATCAGAGCATGAAGTGAGTTAAACTGGTGTGATATTGATGTGGTCAGTAAGTATCAGAGTGTTGTTAATCAGTTTCTTTGGTGTTCATGAAATCAACAGCAGGTGACCTAGAGGGGCAACAATGAGACCACCCCCACATCAGGAATGGTTTTATAGGTGGAGGACACTGACAGTTTTCCTCCTCATCTTTTCTCACTGTTTTTACTAGTTTAACATTTAGCTAGGGTCAGGGTCACTACTGGTAGCATGAGGTCATACCTGGACCCTACAGAGGTTACACAGGAAGTCCAACTCCTCCAGGATGACACATCTATACGTGACATTGTCAGAAGGTTTGCTGTGTCTCCCAGCACAGTCTTAAGAGCATGGAGGACATTCCAGGAGACAGACAGTTACTCTAGGAGAGCTGGACTGTAGAAGGTCCTTAATCCATCAGCAGGACCAGTATCTGCTCCTCTGTGCAAGGAGGAACAGGATGAGCACTGCCAGAGTCCTACAAAATGACCTCCACTGGTGTGAATGTTTCTGACCAAACAATCAGAAACACAATTAATAAGGGGACGCACAGACCTCTACAGGCTCGGCAATGGCACCCTGATTGCCATCAGGTATCAGGATGAAATCTCTGCAACCATTGTCAGACCCTACCCTGGTGCAGTGGGTCCTGGGTTCCTCCTGGTGCACAACAATGCCCAGCCTAATGTGGCGAGAGTATACAGGTAGTTCCTGGAGGAACTGACTCTCCCCCAAGTTGGCCTGACCTACATCCAGCAGCACACCTCTGGAACATTATGTCTGAGTCCATCCAGCACTACCGGATTACACCTCAGACTGTAAAGCAGCTGAGTGAGGCTCTGGGAGATCCTCCTGGACTTATCAGGAGCGTGCCCTGATATGGTAAGGCAATTATACAATCTACTGAGTACCATTTTGAGTTACTGCAATGAAACTTTGGCAAAATGGACTATGCATTATTATTTATGCATTATTTTTTCACTTTGATTTTTTTTGGGGGGTGGTCTTCGAATTCATTGTTGGTTGATCATTTTTATTTTCATCAAACAATGTGGCATTCTTTCATTCCTAACACATTAGCCAGTCCATAACATTACAGACAGCCAGCATGATTTTTTTCTCCATTGAGCTCTGATGTGTTTTCAAAGTGGCCCCCTCTTTTCTAAAGATCTGCATGCTGACGGCAGCAGAGATCTTCTTCCCTGACAAGCAATGGGCTTTTTCCAACATCAGACTGACGAGAAACTCTACGGCAGACAGGATTTCAGATCTTACTGGAGATTCTGACAGGCAAATCATTTACACGGGTGCACTGACAGTACAGATGTTGCTCAACTTGCCATATTTAATTGTGGTGTTTATGAGTTTAGTGAATTGGTGCCCATGACAGACACCACACCAAAAAAATGACACTTTTAACTCCAACATGGTTGGGGTGGACAGGGCTTATGCTGTCAGCCTGGGTACCAATGGCGCACTCCTTACTGCTGGCAAAAAAAAGATGTGACAAAATTCAAGGAAAAAGTACAGGCTGCAAAAAGATTTTTCACTGTATTTTGCACTAAGACGCACTGTGTTGCAAGTCCTTAAAATGGAACATGTCATGTCTTAACTGTTAATTTAACACAAGCCAGAGGTCTGAACAACCGTCAGTTTGGCAGCCTTCTTACTAACCACACAAAGGCATTATACACGGCCTTCCTCACTACACCAAAGTCAGATCGGTAAGCCAAGGAGCTGTCCTAAAGCGTTTCTTTGATTTGTAAGAAGAGATTTGGTAGTTTCTGGAACAAAAGGGAAAATCAGAGGCTGAATTACAGACTGCAGGATCTTGCTATTACAGAGCATCTGAATAATCTGAACAAAGTTGTTATGTAATATTAAGAAACGATACATGCTGTCTAGTTGACTTTGTGGGAGACACAGCTGTGAAGTGGCAACCCTGCTAGTCTTTCCTGTCTATGAAAAGTGTGCCACTTGAACTGATGTTGACATGAATCAGTACAAAGACAACATTACAGGATTGCTACTGGAGTTTCAGCAAAACTTTCAGGTTTTTGGTGAACTCAAGACAGAATTCACAGTTTTTCGCCTGGTGTTCACAGTCAAGGCTTCTGATCTGGCAGAAATTCAGCTTGAGAAAAGTGACTTGCAATGGGATTCAATTTTGAAGGACAAATTTGCCTCTGTAGGCTTGGACACAATTTATCAGCATCTTTTACCAAGGTTCCCCAAATTGACAACCCCGCTGCAAAAGTTTTTGGGCATACCTTTGTGAACAAACTTAATTAAAACCAAAGTGTGTTCCAGGCTTACACACAAGCACCGAAATGACATTCTGAAAGTGGCAGCTGCACAGGATTTGACACCCAATATTGATGCACCTGTGAAGGCTAAGAGGTTCCAGGTTTCAGGAGCGAGTGAAACAGTAAGTACTACCTTCATGCAAACTGCTGCTTCAGAGGCTTCTAGGCGCTGACATGACAAAACAAGATAACGGGTATCAGAATACTTTATTAATCCCCGGGGGGAGAAGGTAATCATCAGTTTTCTTTGTCAACCCAGGCTTTCTGCTCTGTGCATGTTCAGATAAAAATGGACATTTGAGTCGTCTTCTGAACAAACTCCATCAGTTGAGCACTGCCTACTCCAATCAGAGACATTATCAGAGGAACAGGTGCCAACAATCATGAAGGACATCAAAATATAATCTGCAGCACTGTGACGGCAAATAAGACAAGAAACCAAAGCTGCAGAAAATCACTGATTCTGGAAAACTCTGACAGTGGTGTCAGAGAGGAGGACGCTGTCCAAGTTAAGGACAATATTGGACAGTCCTTCACAGCCTCTCCATGACGTGCTGGACAGACACAGTAGCACATTCAGCAGCAGACTCATTCCACCACGATGCCCCACAGAACGCCACGGGAGTCATTCCTACCTGTGACATCACACTCTGTGACTCCTCACTGTGACTCCTTCCTTTAATACCCCAGCTAGCCGTGTGTGTGTGTGTGTGTGTGTATATATATATATATATATATATATATATATATATGAAAAGATACATACAATGAACCAGCCACAGGGGCCCACAAGCCAGTGTACTCCTAGTGCCGGTCCCAAGCCCAGGTAAATGGTGAGGGATGCGTCAGGAAGGGCATCTGGCGTAAAAACTTTGCCAAATCAAATATGCGGATTCATAACACGACTTCCATACCAGATCGGTCGTGGCCCGGGTTAACAACGACCGCCTCCGGTGCCGTTAGCCAACAGGGTGCCGGTGGAAACTATGCTACAGTTGGCCGAAGACCAAGGAGGGGGAGAGGGGGAAAGCATGTTAGGAGGCAGAGAGAGAGAAGGCAGAGTAGGAGGGTG
>VUQH01081468.1:0-23577 GCA_015106775.1 Etroplus canarensis | reverse complement strand
TCAATTGGCAACAGGCCACAATGTGATCGGGTATAAAACAAGCACCTTAGAGACAAGAGTCTCTCACAAGTAAAGCTGGCCTGAGGTTCAGCAATCTGCCAGAAACTGCGCTTAGAAACTGTGAGGCAATTTTAGAAATATGCGCCTCAATGTAAAAATGGAATTGAATTTTCCATCATCTCCAGTACATGATAACATCTAAAGAATCAGAGAATCTGGAGATATCTCTGTGTGCAAGGGACACAGCCAAAAAGCAATAGTGGATGCTTGTGATCTTTGAGCCTTCAGGCAGCACTGCATTGCAAACAGGCATAATTCTGTCATGAAAATCACTGTATGGGCTCAGGAAAGCTTTCAGAAATGTAGGTCTGTGCTGTGTCATCCACAAATATACACTACCAGTCAAGAGTTTGGACACGCGTGGCCATACTCCACTATGGCCAAGTGTGTCCAGACTTTTGACTGGTAGTGTATGTATCAAACATGGTGTGGCAGTCTTCTTGATAACCAAGAAGAGAAAGAATAAAACAATTCTCATGAAAAGTAAAACCTCCCAGTTTTATGGACGCACAACAGCCAACATTCCTCCAGTTGAGTCAAAAAGGTCTGATATCAGGGCTCAACAAGCAACAATAAATTAAGTAGTCCATTATAGGGGTAGCAACAGCTACAAACTAGCTATAAACCTGTAATTACCAAGCATGGGCAAGTGCTGGCTGCATTCTTATTGGTCAGTGGGTAAACGATGATTAGCGTGACACCCAATGAAGGGCCTGCAGGGGCTAATATAGACTTTTCAACACAAACCAAAAATATAACCTCCTTGGCAAAGGAAATTAAAGGATTGTATAATAGATGAATCTAGTGAAAGTTTTTTGTAGAACTTCTTTTTCGACCTGCAGGGGACAGCTGTGGCAAAACCTCATTTCTTTAAGGCTTTAATCTCAAGTTTTTTCTTATAACTTGACTAATGTAATAATCAGCAATTAGTCTGACAATTATTTGTTTTGACATTCAATAACCAGTTTTTGTTTAAAAATGATACAACATTATGACAATTTTTTTATAAATAGATTAGCATCAGTTAAAAACTAAAGGATTACTTAAATTATTAGGCAAATTTCAAATATATGATTAATGTTGCATTATGTCTGCTGACTACTAGTTTCAGCCAAGCAGCAATCTCAAGGGTTGAAGTACATAATATCGTCAACAGAGTCCAAGAATCTGGAGGCATCTCTGTGCGCAAGGTACACGGCGGAAAGCCACTACTGGGTGTTCATGAACTTCAGGCCCTTAAGCAGCACTGCATTGCAAACAGGCACCCATAAATTCAGGTTAAAACTCCATCATGCAAAAAAGAAGCCACATGTTTGCATGATCCAGAAATTCCGCCATTTCCCCTGGGCCAAAGCTCATTCAAAATGGATCGAGGCAAAGTGGTAAACTATTCTGAGGTTAGATGAATGGAAATTTAAAATTCTTTTTGGAAATCATGGACACTGCACCCTCCAGATTTAAGAAGAGAGGGACCACCCAGCTTGTTATCAGCACTCAGTTCAAAAGCTTCAATCTCTGATGATATGGGGGAGCATTTGTCACGGTGATGGTGTGCCATGGTGTGGTGTGGACCCAATAGGAACTAAACTCAAAAACAGGCTTTATTGCCTTAATGCAAACAATAATGTCCAAAGGTTTCTCCTGGGGGTGTGGAAACCTCCGGGCAGCAATCCAGAACACAACCCGGAAGGAAGCCGGAGGGGGAACGAGAGGTGAGACGACAACACATCCACAATACTACCGGAATGACACGACAAGGGAGAGACGGGGAGACAGAACTTAAATACCAGAGGACAACCAATGAGAGGACGACAGGTGGAAATGAGCACAGCTGACACGAATAGGTGGGGAAGTGCAACGGAGACGAGACAGGTTATCAAAATAAGACGAAGACCTGCCGCAGACTGCGACGAAGACCCCTAGGGATAAAGGACAGCAGGGAACCGGGGGAAGGAGAGAGAGGAAAGATAAGCTCCACGAAGGGAGGCAAAACTGGGAACCATGACAGCATTAGTGCCTATGGCACCGGCAACTCACACATCTGAAAAGGCACATCAGTGCTGAAAGCTATAGCTTTTAGAGCAACATATGGCCCCCTCCATATAACGTCTTCTTCAGGGAAGGCCTTGCACATTTCAGCAAGACAATGATAAACTGCATACTGCAGCTATTACGACAGCATGGCTTCATTAGAAAACGGCCTGCCTGCAGTCCAGACCTTTCACCAACTGAAAACATTTGGTGCATCATGACACACAAAATAATACAAAGAAGACTCAGGACTGTTAAGCAACTGGGTGAAAATGGAACAAAATTCCCCTCCAGAAGGTCCAGAAGCTGCTCTCCTCAGTTCCCAGATGTCTACGGAGTGTTTGTTAAAAGAGGAGAGGAGAGTTAGGGGGAAACATGGTCCTGTCCCAGCTTTTTTGAGATGTGCTGATGCCATCAAATTCAAAATGAAATAGTAAAACGTCTCACTTTCAACATTTGATAGGTTTTCTATGTTCCTTTGTGAATAAAATATTGGTTTATGAGCAGGCCCACATGGAATCTGCACCCCATAGATTTTCCATCAATTTTCCACAGAGCCTAAAGAGTAATGTAAGTCCACAGAATTCCGCAGATTTTCCTCGTGGGTCACCACAAAAAACTGCGAAAAAATCCACAGATTCCATGTGGGCCTGTTTATAAGATTTGCAAATCATTGCATTTGTTTTTATTTTTCTTCCCAAGCCAACCTTTTTGGGTATTAAGGTTGTACATGTGAGTCTAAAGGATATGCAGATAATATGAAACAAAAAGCTGTAGTTATGCAGGTCTCAGCTTTCTAAGGAAACATTTTTATTAAAAAGCCATGACAGCACATTTAGTTTCACACCAGAGTTTTCAGAACCCATTCTCTACCACACGAAACTATATCACTGTGTCCTGCAGGTATCAATTATATACTTTCAGTTTATTCTTCTTACACTCTCCTGTGTCCTTGGCACCAAACCATGTGTAATACCATTTGAATTCAATCTATTCAATAAGTACACCCTAACTATGCACTGATTGATCGACTTTCCGTAAGAGCAGTTCCGCTGTGATTCCTGTTAATTAAATGCCTTTTTTGTATGAAAATGCATACGATATCATAAGTGCTCCCAGCAATGATTTCAGCAAGGAAAGAAAAGCAACAAAGCTACTCTGCTAAAGCTTTGTGATGCAGATAGTTTGCTTTTGAATTTATCATTATTTAATATTCATTACTCTTGACTCTGGGAGCTGTGTGAAAGTGTTTGTCTTTCATTTCTTAGGATCAGTTTGTGATCACAAGTAGAACACTACTGACCTTTCATTTCCAAAATACAAAGTTTGTATGCTATCTGCCAAGCTGAGAAGCAATATTAGTGTCATCAGAGAAGCTTTTTAACAGATGGCTTCATTTTAATTATTTTCAACTGTTTGTCTTAGACAATCTTATGTTTCTAAAGCCTGTAGGGGGTAAAATATGAACTAAATCCATCTATCCATTGTTTAATAGGTTGGGGAAACAAAGTTGCTCAGACCACTAAGCCCCGTCACCACCTCCAGCTTTTCCAGAGGGATAACAAGGCATTCCCAAGCCAAACCAAGAGACATAATCTCTTTGGGGTGTCCTGGGTCTGCCCTTGGGCCTTCCCCTGGTTGGCCATACCCAAAACACTTTGTCTAGGAGGCACCTAGGAAGCGTCCTAGTCAGACGCTCAACCCGCCACAACTGGCTCCTGTCAATCTGGAGGAGGAGCACCTCTCCCCTGAGCCCCTCCCTGATGACCAAGCCAAAAGCACGCTCAAGAATCCTCAGCATAAAACCACAGGAATGGTTGACATGTTGGCCATTGTTGCCAAGAACAGTTACATCACCACCACAGTTTTTTAGAGAACACCTCATCTTTTCCAACTGCTGAAGCATCTCCCCCTCTGTCCTCTGGAAATATCTGTGCTCATACATTGATATAGAGTCACAAAAAAAAAAGTATTCACAGGACTGCAGTCCTGGGAAAAGTTAAGTACAAGAGGGTTAGGTAGTTTGCTAGTTTGGAGCGTTCAGGTGTGTATTAATATAATTCCACAATCTTCCCAGGAGTGAAGAGCCCAGCAAATTGACCCCAAGGCAATGCTCAGAGAAAAACTGCTGCAAAAAAACCAAGAGCTACCTGTCAAACTCTACATGCTTCATTTAGCATGTTAAATGTTAATGTTCATGACAAGTAGAAGACGAAGCAAGTATGGCTTGTGTTTTGAAGTGTTTTCAAGAGAAAGCCTCTTCTCTCTAAAAGAACATGGCAGCACGGCTTAGGTTTGCAAGGCTGCATCTGAACCACAAAACTTCTGGTGTCATTTGGACAGATGAGATGTTTGGTCATAAAGCACAGCACTACATTTGTCAAAAATACCAATTTACACCAACTGTCGAGCACGGTGGTGGAGGGGTGATGATTTGGGCTTGTTTTGCAGCCACTCGACCTGGGCACCTTGTAGTCATTGAGTCGACCATGAACTCCTCTTTTTATCAAAATATGCTAGAGTCGAAAATAAGATCATCTGTCCGACAGCTAAAACTTGGCTGAAATTGGGTCATGCAACAGTATACAGTATACAACAGTAAAATCTACCTTTAGCTATGCCCTTCTATTACTTCATGATTAAACCCTCTATGGTAAAAAGGGCTTGTGTCCCCATCTAGAATTAAACCAGGGACGTTCCGCTCATAAGGCAAATGTGTAAACCACTACACTACAGAGACACTACGAATCTATAACAGAATGGCTGAAAAAGAAAAAAAATCAAGGCATTGCAAAGGCCCAGTCAAAGTCCAGACCTCAACCTGAATGAATGGGTTGAGGTCTGGACTGTGGCGGGACCTTAAGAGAGTTGTGGACAAACAATACCTGCAATTCTCAAAGAACTGAAGCAATGTCGTAAAGCGGAGTAGGTCAAAATTCCTCCACAACAATGTGTGAAACTGCTGAAGTCATACAGAAAACCATTACTTGAAGTCACTGCTACTAAATTGAATCATGGTGTGCACTTTCACGAGACTGTGGTGCTATTAAAATTTACTTTTTTACATTTCTGTATCATTAAAATGTAGGTAAATATGGCCATGCCTGTGCACTGCTGTCACTGTTTGCAAGGACGACAATGACAAAACTAAACTGCCAGTAAAGCCGAGCCCAGATATCCTTCAGAGGAAGTTCATTTTTATCCACTTTTAGCCACAATCTTCTTTTGGTCACTACCCACAGCTTATGTCAACAGCTTTGACTTCGTTCTCAGCTCTCTCATTAACACAACACACTGATACACCTTCTGCATCACGGAATATGCCACCCGATCCATCTGCCAATCTTTCACTCTCTCCCACTTGCAACCAAGACTTAAAATAAATCAGGTAAACCAACAGCAAAAATAAGCATTGTTAGTATTTCCCTCTTGTTTTTCTTTCTTTAATGTTACGATAAAGCTATGCAACACCATCCAATAAATTCTGAATTTTATAATAATTTTAATATACAGCATTTTTTTTTTACTTATAATTCATCAATAAGCATAAAGACTCAGAAGCAGACTCATGCCAAAAAATGCCGTGAAACTCACTGACTCAGTTTTCTGTTGAAACTGGCACACAAGCAAACATTGCATTTGGCTTCAAGCAGCTAGCAGAGCTACTCTCCAGCCAAAGTATGGGCACCTAATCCTTTGCTTGTTTAGTAATGTTTCCTCAAGATGTGAGAAAATCTTTAATCTGCACTATACAGAAAGCTGGCAAAAAAGGCAGAAAAAAGTTCCAAGTCCCTCCTGCCAAATGAGCATGGGTATATACATGTGCTTTCTATGGTATGGAAACATTAAGCTCAATAAGCTGCAGCTGGAGCCTTGAGCTTTTTAGGTTATATCTTTAAACATTCAATACTACCACCTATCTCTTGTTTTCATGTTTAATATTCCTACACTACCTAACCAAGCACCTCAATATACTTGGATTTTAAAGGAAAAATAGGTTAGCAGCTTACCTACCCAGAAAAAAAGAAAACTCAGAATAAAGTAATTACCAGGCATAACTCTAGTTCTATGATTAAGTTTTATTGCTTTACTGTGTTTGTTTTAGAATTTGTTTTTTATATGTTGGTCTTCTTTATTGGGATTGTTTTGCAGTGTAGGCTGAAGTAACCAATGATGAAACAGAAATTTTTCCATCAACGAAACAGGCTGTCTAAAATCTGAAGGGACGTGCACTTGTAGAACAGCCAATAGGAGCTCTGAGTCACTCAAAGAAAGAACTGTGATTGGCTGAAGTCTTTCTAAAGCCATAAAATAAAGCCCAGAGGAGGCACAAGACTATTTTCCTTTTAGACCACTTTGAATTAAAACAATAAAAAGGTTATTCTGGAGATTTTGTTTAATAATGCCATAAAAATAACTGGCTAATCCAGTTTTAAATAACCTAGGCCCTCAATATAAAATGTTTGATTTTTGAGAGGACAGTAGTTGAGGTTTACATCCAAATATGTTACTTTTTTTTTTTACAACAATGAAAAAAAAGATCACATGGAGGATGCCATGGGATTGTTTTTCTGGGGTTGGCCTGGGCCACTAGTTTCATTGAAGGGAAATTTTAATGATTAAGCTTACCAAGACATTTTGGACAAATTCCAACTATTCCAACTTTGTGACAACAATTTGGGGAAGGCCCTTTTCTGTTCAAGCATAACTGTGCCCCAGTGCACAAAGCAAGGTCCATAAAGGCATGTTTGGATGAGTTTGGTGTGAAAGAACTTGACTGGTCCGCACAAAGCCCTGAACTCAACCCCATCAAACACCTTTGGGATGAACTACAACAGGGATTGCGAGCCAGGCCCTCTCATCCAACATGAATGTCTGACCTTGCAAATGATCCTTTGGAAGAATGGGCAAAAATTCCCACTGAAACACACCAACATTTTGTATAAAGCCTTCCTAGAAGAGTGGATGCTGTCATAGCAGTAAAGGGGGAACTAACTTCATATTAATGACTATGGATTTAGAATGGGTTGTCAGATGTAGGTGTAATGTGTATCTGGTCCATTACTTTTGTCCATATAGTGTATATTTATTCATGGATTCATCTGAGGAATGAAACATCCCTACGGGCTCACACAGATTTGTTGCTTTTGCCTGTCATTATTCTTTATCCTAAGCGACATGCTGCATGTACATTTTCATGTATTCACTAAGTCTGTTTGCAGTGCACTTTCTGCACTTTGCTTTAATTGATACTGACAATTTTAGTATATTTCAGATTTTAAGCATTTAAGCTTTTTTGCACATAAAAGCATTTTGATGTAAAAAGAAGAAATTTTGTAGTTGGAATGGACTGCACAACTGGGATCACCTGCATCATGTTTGGACTGTATAAAAAAAGGAGGTGTATCTTGTACAAGTGTTTTAAAAGCAGAGCGCCTTTCCTAAAGCATGATTTAGCTTTTTGTATGTCACCTGCTCTCGGCACAAAAATGCCTTTATCAAAAACTTAATTTTATCTAGATAAACAAGGTTAATTTACATTGTTTTACAGTCATAACTTTTGATCCAGATGATAAAACAGGTACATTTTTAATATTAAATTCTTTCACGGGGCTGCTAAATTACAGACAGATAGGTCTAAATCTCCTAAGTATATTCCTGTCTTCCTCAACTTTTCAGTTTCGAGCTACACTCTATCTAAACTAGATGTGTAATCCTGCAATCTGTACCATAAACAAGAAAAAAAGGACAAGGGACAAACAGTGAATTAAAGAAATGTATAACTCCCTGTGAGGCACAAAGAGGTAAAGAGAAGCAAGGCAGGCATTTGTTGAGAAAGAATCTTATTGATTTGACATAAACCACCCTCAGAAAACTGACCAATTTAAAAGGAGGAACGCTGAGTCATGCGGATGTCAAGCTGTCAGGTACTCCCAGTAAAGAAAGGCCAGACGGCTCTGCAGATAGATGGAAATTTGTGGAAATGATCAGAAATACACTAATAAGTTATGACAACCAGTTTTCAAAATTTGGTTAATTTATTAGTGAACATATTGTCTCACAGATGGGTCTTCATCAATTTTGGCTTCATTTCTATCCCTATAACAGAGTCAAAGTGAGGAAGCTCCCAAAGTTAGGAATAATTTCCTACTGTGACTGAAAACCTGCAAAAAATAAGCTGACAAATTGATTTCAAATTTGCCTGAAGATGACCTTCATTTGCTCACAAGTAAAATAGAGAAAACTGTATCAAATTTGAATTACCTTTTCTTTACAAAATATAAGTTTCAAGTTACTACCCTATTATGTCCTTTATTCCAGCCCTGTTGAGTACTGGCCATAATATCCCCCGAGGGATCAGTTTCATCTTATCCTAATGGGAAGGGAGACTGAAGACTGGGTGAAGTCACTGCGAGCCCTGCTGTTGTTTGGATGTCCTTTAGCTTGAGGGAAGGACAGACTGATAAACAGAGACATGGAGAGAGGACGTGAAGAAGAGGGGAGTAAACACAGGCCTGCCAATTTTAGAAAGAGCCAAGAGGGGCATGGTCTTCAGGAGAACAAACAAAAGTACAAAATGAGTACAAAATAACAACTGAACAATGAAAACTCAGCACTCCAAACCTTTACATACGGATTACAGCTTGATATGGATTGCAAATCATTTGAATGCTTCACATTAATCAATTAAAGTGCCACAATATGCAGATAATTCCCTTCTCTACATTCAGTTTAAAGAAATATTACCAAATCTGTCTCCTCTAAGTTTCTCCCTGTTAATTTATGAATAATTATAACTCAGAAGTAAGCAGCTAAGGGATGGTTATTGCTTTGTGTAACAATGTTTGCTGCCTTTTTGAAAGAGGATATCTAACTCTCTAATCTAAATAAGACTTTCGCCTTGTTAAACAAAGGCTATAATAATTAGTGTGCGGTATTTGTCAACAATAATTCTTCATAATCACTACTCATTTAAACTGTTTTTTTACGCTGAGATCAGCGTAAAAGTGGGAGAATGTGTTGGTGTATTTTTTGACACTGGATGCTTGTTCACTGGTAGAAAATCTCTACTATTTGTCATATCTGCCTATGTGCAACAGGAGTTAGGGGTGCTCATGATTTTTAAATATTCAAAAAGGTTGTTCAGTTTAAAAAAATATCAATTTAGATTGTCTTAAAATATACATTTCCCCTTGTTTTTAGAGACATCTGTTAGAACAATATGCACTACTGCACCTAGTGCATTTAAATAACAGCCATCATTAACTAACAAAAACTGAATAATAAAGGGCTACTGACTACCACGTGTCATCCTGGCAAAGGATGTGTGGTCCTGTGAGAGTAGATGCTACTGTGGAAACAGGAGAAACACGCAAAGCTGTCAAAACGTCTTGTGTGAAACTCCTTTAAAGCTATCACAACTCTGCACATCTCTGCATCATTTGAGTGCCAGTGTAGTGGGGCAATCCTCAACAATTGTCAAATTGTCATGATCCCTGAGTGACCTCAGGGTTTTTAGTTGGGCCATTTTCAGACGAGGTACCATATGAAGTACAGAAAAGAAGTGATATGGTGTTTTTTTTATCCTAGGTTGATTGTATTGCACACTAATGAGAATTAAAATGCGCTGAGAAGTTAAGGAGGTTCACAAAGCCATATCCAGAATGACTGCCCTAGTTCTTGACCAGCTTAAGACATTAATGCCATAAATAAACCTAATGTAAAGATGGCAGAGGAGCACACACAGACTCTCATTTTATGAGCATTACAGTTCAGACTAATAGCCTTGAGAGTAGCAATTCTAGTGAAAATACAAAGTGCCCGTAAAACAACAAATATGACCCAGACCTTCAGAACAATTTGGGTGAAGACACATCAGGTGATCATTGTGTGTAAGTTTAATCAACTAATGACCAAAACAGTACGAGGAGTAGCAATTCTTGTGAATTGTGGAGACAGACGGATGAACGCTTCACCATGGCATTAGCTCATCAGTCGGTAGGATGAGCTACAAATAAATCAAACACTTTGGATATTTAATAACTCCGAGCCATGGTGGGCAGCGAAATAATTTCAGACAAAAACTGAAATAGTGAAAAAGAACTAAAAAAGATCTCAGTGTGGAAACAATTTCAACGCTGTACTGATGCACAATGAGCCTTATTTACCCTTTATAACAACATACTGCAGCTATGGCTTTATTTACTCCTGAGAGGTAGTATAACCTTGGAAAATAATACTGAAATCTGCTATTAAAAATGATTGTGTGTGTTTGTTGCGGCCAAGCCCTACACCGTTTTATCGGCCATAGACTCACATTAAACGGCCTATAAGACAATATGTTTAAAAGAAACTTATTTACTTTAGCAACAACTTTAATTGAATAATCATTGCAGAGATAAAGGTAATTACAGTGTTTTTACTTGCTCAGCAGACATGTGCAAACCACTGCCTGTAGCTATTCCCCCAAGCCTTAAAAACCCCTCTGAATGCACATGGTAAGAAGAGGGTTAACTGCCAGTGTTCGGTGCACTCTGTCTATCTCTCCCATCAGTAAAGAGAAACAGAACCCAGTGAGTAAAGATGGGTCCCCGGCGGCCATGTAGACTCGCACTGCTGCCAAGAAAAGAAGAGAAAGTCGAAGTAGACTTTAGCCTTGAAAATCCTGATGCTCACTCGCTACTGACAACGTCTGCCAAACAGCTCCCTTTCCTTGTTAAATATGTGGGCTGGTGTCAAGTTAGGAGGTCTACACTAGGGAGTGGCTTTCAGTCAGAATTGTTTATTTCTATATTTTCAATTTAAGGTACTGATGAGCACTTTACACCACACGTAAGTATATCAGACAGTCCTTTCCAAAAAATTTGTCTTTACGCTATTCAGTGAGTTAAGGCGCATTCGCACATACAGGGCTAAAATAAACAGGAACAGAGCAAGGCAGAAGAGCTAAGTCAGATGTAAAATACAATTGTCGTGGAGAGGAAAAACCGGGCCCACAGTTGTCACCAATGATGGATTATATACAGATCCCAGCCCACAAAATGCACCCATGTGCAAAGGTGTGGAGCTTTACTTCTTTTTTCCACATCAAAGCTGTGAACTATACACATTTCTTCTTTATTCTGCAGTTTTTCTTTTATCAGAATGTATGCACCTTTAGCTTAGACACTCTTAAGATCAGATTTACAGCTTTCTAAAGGTGCTGAATTAAAGAAACTTTTGCAGATACAGCCATGCATAAAAGAAAGTTTTCACAGGACTACATAGAGTCCTGTGAAAAACTAAGTACACCCCATGATTCAAAGGCTTGTAGAACCACCTTTAGCAGCAATAACTTGAAGTAATGGTTTTCTGTATGACTTTATCAGTCTCTCATGTCTTTGTGAAGGAATTTTGGCCCACTCTTCTTTACAACGTTGCCTCAGTTCACTGAGGTTTGTAAGCATTAATCCAAGCTCAGCCCTCTTAAGGTTCCACCACCGCAAAATTTTTGTCAGGTTGAGGTCTGGACTTTGACTGAGTCACTGCACCACCTTAACTTTTTCTTTTTTCAGCCATTCTGTCGTAGATTTGCTGATGGACTTGGGATTGTTGTCCTGTTGCATGACCCAATTTGAGCCAAGCTTTAGATGGCCTCACACCTGAATACTCTGGCATACTGGAGGAGTTCATGGTCAAGAAAGTGACTGCAAGGTGCCCAGGTCCAGTGGCTGCAAAACAAGCCCAAATCATCACCCCTCCACCGTTCTGCTCAACAGCTGGTGTGAGGTGTTTGAACTGATGGTGTTCTTTGCATTGTTTGCAACTATTTGCACATGTTGCACTTTATTTATTTATTTATTTTTAAATTTTTAAACTTAAATTTTAAACTGTGGAGAAAAAAAACCCTAGTCCTAGCTCTGTTTTTCATATTGATACCTTTCTGTCATATCTCATATGTTTATATGTTGCACCAGGTCCTGGAGAAACGCTATTTCATTTCACTATGTTCTGCGTCAGCTACATTGAAATGACAATAAAGCTTTTGAATCTTGAATCTTGATATGCTGTGTTTGGTTTTCACCAAATCACTGTGTCACTGTGCATTACAGCCAAACATCTCCACTTTGGTCTCATCTGCCTTGTTAAAATGAAACTTTGCAAACCTAAGCTGGGCTGCCATGTTCTTTTTGGAGAGAAGAGGCTTTCTCTTGGCAACCCTCCCAGAGAAACTATATATTTTCAGTCTCTTTCTAATGGTCACGCCACGAACTTTTAAATTTAACATGCTAACTGAGGCCTCCAAGCACTGCACGACGTGACCTTTGGGTGAATTTTCTGGGATATTCACTCCAGGGAAGATTGTGGAACTGTGTTAACACACACCTGAATGCTCCAAACCTGCAACGTGCCAAAACTTCTGCTTTTATAGAGGTGTTCACACTTGCTCAACTGATCAGTTAATTAGGTGTATTTTAGTAGCAGCACCTGACTCCCATTTAGCCTCTTAATTCCAATGGAACCAGTGAGGCTGCACTTTTTTTGTCACAGGACAACATTTCACTAATATACCGTCAAGTCAGGAGCAAATAAAGACTCATTTATCACTGGCTGTTAGGTACAGTAGTGATAGGTGTCTATAATGTAATTCTCTCCTCTGACTTGGGTGCTGCCACTTGGTCCTGTGGAGTCAGGAAACAGCTGGCTGCACTCAGCAAAAAACACTGGAGTGTAAGAGCTGGGCAGAAGCACTGGCCAGTCCCAGTGTGGCCAGAGGGAGACAGTACAAAGCAAGTTTTACATAGCCAGGTTTTCTTTGACTTGACAGGACCTGAACCCCCGGTCAGAGATGATGGGTATTATGAAGGTGGTTATGAACTTCCTTTAAATTAAACCCAGGCTTTCTTCGACTCTTTTATTGTTACCCCCCTCTTCCCCTATCCTTGGAGGAAAGAGACACAGGGTTTTAAAATAAGAGGCAACTGGAAGTTACTAGCTCAGGTTAGTAAAACCTTTACAAATATCCAGAGATTCATGTTATGTAAGAAAATCCTGCAGATAATCACGTAGCACTGCTGAACCGGTAAACATATCCTACTAATGACGATTTCTTGGTCAAAAACGCTACACACGCCAAACACAGAAATGGCTCAACAATCTACTCTTTCTGTTCCTGCTCTAATGATGTGGTTTTTACATTGCTTCTACAAACACAATCAGCTCTGCACAGCTGCTGTTTCCCATAAGCTGCTGCCTTTCAATATGGCCACCAGAAGGACTGTTACATCACCTGAAAGCCCTCATAGTAAAAACAATCCTGTGCAGAGCACGCCTTGTTGCAGGCAATTTGTGACAAAGCAATGATGGATTACATCCTTCTGGGCCATTACTGGCTCACAGAAATGAAAGAAATATCTTGCTCTTGGAGCAAGTTACATTTGCTTCTTGGCATTTTTTTTTTTTATCTGAACAAGTGAAAATCTTACTGAGGTGAGACATTTCTTCTTCTCTGTTGGACTACCATGAACACAGCGAGGCTATAAGGCTGCAACAAAGGAAGTGGAGAAGAACAAACACACATAAGGGTTGCTTTTGGAGGAAAAACTGATGACAGGATCAGCTTCTTCGTTCCTCTACTGATTCACTCCTCTTTCTATTGACCAGAGGCGTGTGACGCCATTTCACATATCGGGACTGCTACAGCAACTGTTAAACCAGCTTACTTAATCTAAAAAGAATAATCAGTGTATTGGCTGCTCTAAATGTCACACTGCAGTGAAAAGTACAAACAACCAGTGTCCAACGTAAAATTAAACATTGTGACAAACTGAAAGCTTGTCTGCATACATGCACAGACCGCTTTAGTTTTAGCTTCTTCTTAATTGAGTTTTCTGCGGTGGATTGGAGCAGTAGCAAGCTTAACACTGAAGCTTGTTCATAAGGTGATATGATAAGGTACTTTTATGGGTTTTGATCGCGATTGAGGCTGCTGTTGCTGTCAGCTTGAAAAAAAACATAATTCGTTGCTGCGTCGTCTCTTTGCCGCTAGCTGTGTGTCAGAGAGGAGAAGCTCCAGCTCCACCATAAACTACAGTGGCATCAGCCGCTGTTGTTGTTGCTGTTGTTATCAGCTTTTTGTTGAGAAAAAAGAGGCTGTATTTTGTACAGTTAGGTAAGATAAGTTGTACTTCGTGTGTCCCCACAGCCCCTGTGTTACAGCAGGCAAAAATTTAAGCTAAACACAGCCTTTAACAGAATATATCAAATGCAGAAAGTCATTTAAAAATGGAAATCAAATTAAAATACAGCAATCACAAGTGATTTTGTTATTGTTAATGTGTGATGCATAATTACATTGTGCTCAGCCCTAACAGGCTAAAAAATTATTCTAACTTGACTTTACCAAGCTTTGAAAACAAATCCATTTAAACCATTTATTCTTTCATCATCAATGAAAACATGCCTGGATTTCTAACACACATCTTGCAAAATAAAGGATTTCTTAACTTAATCATATAATGATAGTACAAAAGAAAGTTCACCGAATTTATAGTCTGTCCTCATCCCAAATATCTTTGAATCAGGCAATTTAAATTAGTTCATTCATACACTCACCAGCCACTTCATTAGATATATCTGTTCAACTGCTAATTAATGTGCATATCTAATCAGCAAATCACATGGCAGCAACTCAGTGCATTTAGGCATGTAGACATAGTCGAGATGACCTGCTGAAGTTCAACGTGAGACTCAGAATGGTAAAGGAAGGTGATTTAAGTGATTCTGAATGTGGCATGGTTGTTAATGCTAGACGGCAGTTTCTGAACTACTGGAATTTTACTGGACAACCATTTCTAGGGTTTGCAAATAATGGTCTGAAAAAGAGAAACTCTCCAGTGAACAGCAGTTTTCTGAGCACAAATGCCCGGCCGATGTCAGAGGTCAAAGAAAAATGGCCGGACTGCTTCAAGCTGATAGGAAGGCAACAGTCACCCAAATGACCACTCGTTACAACCAGGGTATTGCAGAAGAGCATCTCTGAACACAGAACATATTGAACCTGTAAGCAGATGGGCTACAGAAGCAGTAGAGCAAATCAGGTGCCACTCCTGTCAGCTAGCAGCAGGAAACTGAGGCTACAATTTGCACAAGCTCACCAAAGTTGAACAACAGAAGCTTGGGAAATCATTGCCTTGTCTGGTGAGTCTCAGTTTCTGCTGCTGCGACATTTGGATGGTAGGGTCAGGCATGAGCAACATGAAAGCATGGATCCATTCTACCTTGTATCAGTGATTCTGGCTGGTGCTGGTAGTGCAATGATGTGGGGAATTTTTGCTGCTACACTTTGGGCCCCTGAGTACCATTTTTTTTTCCATTTATGACCACGGTGTACCTACCTTCTGATGTCTGCTTTCAGCAGAACAACATGCATGTCTCAAATCATCTCAAAATAGTGTCTCGAACATGACAATGAGTTTACTGTGCTTGAACGACTTTAACAGTCACCAGCTCTCAATTCCAATAGAGCACCTTTGGATGTGATGGAATGGGGGATTCACATCGCTGGTGTGTAGGTGACAAATCTGCAGCAACTGTGTAATGATATCATGTCAATATGGTTCAAAATCTCTGAGGATTAATTCCAGCATCTTGTTGAATCTATGCCAAGCAAAAATAAGGTCGCCCTGAAGGCAAAAGGGGTCCAACCCGGTACTAGCAGGGTGTGCCTAATAAAATAAACAGTGATAATATAAATAAATAAAACAGAACTTTTAAAAAAAGGCTTAACAGATAAAATAAAACCAGGCAGTGTCAAGTGTAGTGGACATAACATGCATGCATGCTCCTGAGATAAATTTAAAGTCCGCACACATCTGCTTTAGTGGCAAATGTGAGTGAAATGACTTGCCTTATACATCACAGTGCTGTAAAAAACACAGCGAGAACAGCCTCTTTATTCCTGTAACCACAAAAGCTTCCTTTAATACGAAAATAATCTACTGACCGCAACAAAAATCATTTCCTAGTAAGAGTTGCTTGAACCAGTTTGTTCAACAGGTCACCTCGTAACTTTAGTTAGTGGAAATGTGGTCACTGGCCTAAACTGGCCAATCAGTTTGCCCCCAACATACATTTTTACTGGTTAAGTCAAACTTTGATTTCCCAATAATTTTTCAACAAATGCTGTAAAGTGCAGTTGTAGTCAGTTTCAGTCAAGCTTTAACCAGCAACTGATCGAAAATTCAGCTTGAAAATTATGAAATGACTATTAAGACAGATGCAGATTAATAGTCTTTAACAGTCAAATATAGCTGCACTGCTGATTAAAAATGTAACTATATTCAGTTAGGTTAATAAGCTGAAATATGCATACGGAAGGTCACCCTCAAAATAAATACATCTGTGAATAAAAGCTATAAAATAAATTATTACGCCATATAATGCGATCCAATTAATGTAATTTTAAGCCTTAAAATTTCCAAAATGCTCGCATGAACATTAGTCATCCTGTGAATCAGTGAGCAGGCTTCATTGCAGTTTTTACAGTCTGTTGCGTACAATCCCACCACACCACGCTGGAATGAGCTCTCAGGTCAGACATCTCATAACAGTAACAATAAAAACACACTGACTGTGTTTACAGACAAACCTTCATCATATTGGAGGTGGAAGACACTGACCGCCTCTTATGAGACTCTCCGCGATGACAGCAGCGTATTTGTCTGATATATCAGGCGTGTGTAATGACCAATTGTGCACTGGTGTTGCTCTGTGTCTCGCCTGTTGCTGTGACACGAGCTGCTGCAGCGTCAGCCAAATAAATTGGGCCAGAAAGAAGAGCAGCAATGTGGCTTTTGGCCGTCCGAAGGCAGAGGAAACAGTCAAGGTCAAACATTAAGAATGACTCATCAAATCATCTTCCATGCACACCTCGCACGCGCGTGTGTGTGTGTGTGTGTCTGTGTGTGTGTGTGTCCAAGCGTGTTCCTGTGTGTGTCTCAACAGGCATGTCGGCAATGCTTTATTTGTTGCGGATTGTGCTTCAGGCCAATATGCTCCCATCTCACCTCCTATCTTTCTGCTTGGCTCTCTGTATGTGTGTTTCAGTGCAAGTCTGAGTGTGTGTGTGTGCGTGAGTGTGTGGGCGTATCTTAATGAAATCTGACAGAGAATTGTGACAATCAGTGAAGGAGCATCCTGCAGAGGTTAATAAGCTGTACTCCTCACAGCAGCAGCAGGCCGCCATGCTCATACGCACACTTTACAACATCGTTATCCCCTGTGTTTTCATTCTCCTAAAATTATAGTTACAGATTACAAAGCAGAAACTCATGGCCGTATCTCCGGCATGCTATGAGAGCCAATCTGTACTGTTCTGTCACCTTAAGAAAAGAGCCTGAAGTGTTGCCACCGCTGGTCCTTGGAATATTTTCTGGGACAAACAGCAGCTTATTATAAATGCCACTTCCAGTTCAATGTCATATAAAAACAGTATAATATTAAATAATTTAACTTGTGCTAGTTACAGATGAAAAGCTACACATTCTTAAATTTTGAGCAATGCCTCCAAGTTGTTTGGACCACTGCCTACTCCTTAACTTTGCAAAGGTGAGTTTAAAACAAAGGATGTTTGACACCTTATTCTTTACTTACAACACTTCACAAAATACAACTCTCACTAAATTAAGACTCTTTTCAAGCTAAATATCTCAGATATTTTCTTTCTAACTATACAACACAGTCTAAATTGAATTTGTGAAACTGACTACTGACTGTACTTTTTGTTTGTTTGCCCTGCAGTTAAAACCTGTGCTTTATTGTGCTGCCCATTTTGATACAGGGCAATCACATCTCATAATGCATGTTTCTGGAGGAGGGGCATTTGTCCACAATTAAAACGATTAAAGTATTGAGCCACCTACACATCACATCTAAACAAGCTTTTATGACATCCCATTCTAAATCCATTAATATGGAGGTATTATGCATTAGTTAATAGTCGTTAATCAGAATCAGAATACTTTATTAGGCATTAAAATAAAGGTGGTACCCCCTTTGCAGCTAAAACAGCTTCCACTCTTTAGGGAGGCTAAAGGGCCTGGCTTGCAATCTCTGTTCTAGTTCACCCCAAAGGTGCTAGATGAGGTTGAGGTCAGGACTCTGTGTGTTCTTTCACCTTAAATTTATCCAACCGTGCCTTTATGGACCTTCTTTGTGCACTGGGGCACAGTCGTGCTGGAACAGAAAAGAGACTTCCCCAAACTGTTCTCACAAAGAGAGAAGCACAGATTTCTCCAAAATGTCTTGGTAAGCTGAAGCATTTAGATTTTCCTTCCAGGCCTAGGCTAACCCCATAAAAACAACCCGTTTTCCTCCCCTACCAAACTCTGCTGCGGGCACAGTGCAGTCAGGCAGGTAACGTTCTCTTGGCTGTTGCCAAATCCATACTCATCCACAGACTGCAAGATAAAGAAGTCACTCCATGGAACACATTTCCACTGCTCTAGAATCCAGTAGCAGCGTGCTTTACACCACTTCATCCAGTGCTTGCCATCGTGCTCGGTGATGCAAAGCTTGCATGCAGCTGCTCGGCCACAGAACCCCATGCCATGAAGCTGCTGGTGCACACTTTTTGTGCTCATGTTAACACTAGAGGAAATTTGAAAGTCTGCAGTCACTGAACCAGCAGAGTGTTGGCAAGTTTTACATCCTAAGCTCTCAGCGACCCCAACTCTGTAACTCTGCGTGATCTCCCACTTTGTGGCTGAGTTGCTGTGGTTCCTAAATGCTTCCACATTACAATAATACCATTCTTAGTTGATCATGGAAACTCCAGTAGTGAAGAAATTTCACAAACTGACTTACTGCACAGTGGCAACCTATTACATTACCATGTTTAAATTCCGTAAGCTCTTTAAAACGACCCATTCTTTCACAAATATTTGTAAAGGCAGAGTGCATGGCTAGCTGCTTGATTTTATACACCTGAGGCAATGGGAATGAATGAAACACATGAATTCAATGATTAAGAGGTGCAGCCCAATACTTTCGCCCATATAGTGTATTTTTGGATGAATTTTCTGATTTCCCATAACCCACTCAATTTAAAAACATTCTACCTCCTTTAACTAATCACTTTTCCTTGAACTCAATGGAAACTGTCACAAGGTCATGGAAAGGTGTGAAGGAGAATTAATAAGCACTTAGTAAAAGAGAAGTGCTGTGCTCAGAGAATCCGGTCTGCTGTATTGAAAGATGGATAACAAAATGTGCATCTTACTTCAGCCAGTGTGCTCTTAATGATGTTGTTTAAGGTCATGGACCCTATCCCAGCAGACCCAATGTAAAAATTAAACACAATCCTACAGGCTGACAGTACAACAACAGACTGTTAAATGAAAATCATATTTTCAAGGTTGCAATTATGCAGGCTTTGCTTTGTTGCCCGTATTTACAGCAGCAGTACTGTACCAACAGTATCAGATGTAGAGCCAGCAGTAGTAAGTGTATTTTTCACTCTGTAACTAAACAGATAAGCATTTGGTGATTGCTAATCGTTAAAAATATAGCTGAATTTCAAAATCTTCTTATTTAAAAAAAAAAAAAAATCCGAATGAGCAGTATCAGGTTTTAAAATCCCAATCAGCAAGCAGTACTCTATTCCCAAATCTGGAGTCATGTTGTTCTGACCATCTGCTCTCCAACCCTGCCCCGGCTACACAGTTCACTGCACCACCACCCCTGGATTATGGCATCAACACACACACACATGATGCTGCCAAGTGATGACAGTGTATTTTTGTTTTCCTGTGTGTGTGTGTTTTTGTTTTTTTTTTTCATTTCTACTCAAATAAAAAAATTATCTACCCACATTTGTCACATATGCCGTTTACCACAATAGCTTCCTTCCTGTAGTAGAGAACAGATGCCTGGCCACATTGTGAAGTTTGGGAATAGCTGGGGATATAAAATTAGAAAACTACTAAGCCTCAGATTGGAGAGCAGCTTGTGTGGATCTTCTCATCTCTTTTGGGTTTCTGGTAAAGAAGCAACACTAGGGTGGAAAACATGTGATTAACACATTTCTCTATAGACAAATCTAAATGAGAATATCATTAAATCAGAACGTAAAACCAAATCCTCTTATCATACTCTGGACCTTGCCTCAAGTCGACCTGTGATACAGACAATGCAGCGGAGTGTGTATCTTCACGCTCACTTGAGTAGATTCATCACAAATTAGGCTCCCAGCTTAAATTGCAAGGTATTTTCTGAAGAAATCATTTCATATGTGAAATCAAAGCAGCAACATCCAGAGCTGAAAAAGTTAAGTCAACGTTTCAAGTACCAAAAGCTGCAGTTCCTCGAGTGGCCACAGTGAGTCAACTTCCACAGGCTTTTTTTTTTGTACCTTTGGCTGCTCCCTTGTATCTTCCTCAAGGGGTTGCCACTGCAGGTTAAACCGCATTGGTAATATGGCAGTTACCAACAAGATGCCCTTCCTGACGCAACCCTCCATGATAAGAGGGCCTTATGTCCCCACCTGGAATCTAACCAGGGACCTTTTGCTTGTAAGGCAAATAGACTCCCATGTTAAAATGCTAAACTTTACATCGGCAGAAAGAAACAAGTTTGCAGCAACAACATGAATGAACAATAGGTCTCTTCAGCTAATTTCACCATTTGTGACTTTCCCCATCCCACAGATATACAGTGTTGATTTTGTTTGTTGTTTTTTTATAACTCACATTGACAATTCTAAGTGTATGGCCAATTTGAGTGACAGGTGGCTGCTGAAACGTGTAGCTATAGATGCCAGCCTTCGCCTTAGCTAATCTGCATAACCAAATTCCATTGCACTGTTGTCACTCTTGTCTTGCAATGACAATAAAGGCTATTCTACTCTATTCTAAACTGGACCTCTCGACCATGTCTGTGATGTTTTTGCCACGTTTTTCTATCAGTATATTTATTTACACTTTTTAAACTTTAACTTCAACAACAAAATCAATAGAAAATATACAAAAGGAAAATAAATATTTAGTTTTAATTCACAAAAAAGAAAAAAAAATGCCTGTCTTTTCAAAAAGTTCCCGTTTTAGAGCAGCCATTCCCAGACTTAAGAATGCCATGACCCATTTCAAAATCTGAAAACCTGCTGCTGACCATCCAAACCCATTTAATGGTTTCATTACCTTCACCAAGGAGGTTATATTTTTGGTTCGGTTTGATTGTTAGCAGGAGCGTGCAAGATGTTACAGACAGATTAGCACAAAGATTTTACTAGTTGGGACACTTGGACCAGCTGAGACATCGATAACTTCTGGAGACAATCCAGATCTGGATCCAGAATTTAAGTATTCCTCAACATTTTGAGATAGGGCAAATTTTGGCACTACACATCACATCTCTACAAATACATGCACACAAAGAAATAATAAAAAAAATTAAATATCAATGTGGTACTCTCAAGAAAATTTCCCAAGTATTTTTCTTTATCCCGGAATTCAAATTACACAAAACTGAGGCACATACATGTATGAAGCTATGGAAACTGTCTACCTTCGCACTGCAGGTCTTAAAGCTCAATTCCGATTTTTTGATGAGATCTGATTAGTTTATGTGGTCAATCACATTATAATTTAAATTTAAATGCCATCAGACTCCAGTGTGAACCGTCTATGGCCCTGAAGTGACACACATGCACAGAAGAAGATGTGACATCACATGTGGCACGCTGTGTTTACAGAAGTAATTACGGCTGCTTCACATGTCAGTGTGTGTGTAAAACTTCACTTTCTTTCCACTGACTGGTTCCATCAACGGTGTCTGCCATGCTTGTTTTGTACACTGTTTGCCGGGTCTCGCCTCCTCTGGTGCAAAATTATGATGTCCGTCTCACTTCAGTGGCATAAAAGTTGGAGGAAATGTGACATGACTGTTCAGACTGAGGTCACTTTGAAAAAAAATCGAATACGTATCCGATTTAGGACCACATATAAAAGTGGCCTGAATCCGATTTGAAAAAAATCAATTTTGTGCTGTTCAGACTGTCATAAAAAATCAGATACAGGTCAGATATGGGCTAAAAATCTGATCTGGGCCACTTTTGCCTGCAGTGTGATCGTAGCCTAACAGGGGCCGAGACTGGTAAGCAGTGCTAACTCATTGCTGAGACAATGTAGATTCAGTAAAGTTTAAAGATAATAGTGAAACAGCATCTGATCCGGCTAAGTTCTGCCATTACCAGATTCTTGAATAACTCTTGGACTAATGACATTACTGTGATTCCAAGTTCTAATGACAAGCATTCAATGTCAAAGAATTCAAATACATCAAAAAAACACACACAAATCTTTCACCTTAGGAAAACACGTAAATTCAGGGATTATTCAGCTTTGGGAAAGGTATGTAGCCTCGAACTGCCTTTGATGATTTATTTTGATCTTTTGACGATTTGCTTGTTGCGGCCCATTCCCAATATATAGCTTTACTACTGGTACCTGATAGCCATTGCTCCATTAAAGCTCTTTTATCCTACTGATGAGCTACAAGATGAGTTCAGGTTTCGGAACAGGCAAGAAATTTTATGTCTTTTTTAAATCCCGTGCTTTTTGTTTTACTGGTAATTTTCAACTAACACAAATTCAAATTTAAATTCCTTTCTCATCGTTCTCATCATTATCAATATTATTGTTATTGTCAAAAAGGACCCACCTGCAGTACCTTCCCACACATTGGGAATTGCTCTGTTAGAGGACTTTTAATGCAATTATCTGATAAATATGCTCCTGTTTTAACGTGTGAAATCCCTTTAATTCATTTGGATGTTAATTAGCACTAATTAGCAGGTATCATGGTATGCTAACTTGGTAACTTCAGCCTCCAAGAAAACGACGATGGTGGCAGCCTAACTACTAATGTTGATCCTGCAAGATGAGAAGGTCAAAATAAATGAGTGTCATGATGCTGGCTGTGACCATTTTTGAAATAAAGTTTATAGAGCAAAGAACCTTGAAGTGGTTGCTGTCAAATGGGGCAATATAAATAAAATTTAGTTGAACTGAATTGGCATACACCCCTTCAGGTTGTCATTTTTAGGAATTTAAGTACTCCACCATATAATCCAAATATGGTCACTTCTGGCTATAAAAGTAACAGATGGCAATGGATAGAATGCCAAACTGTGGATAATGTCAAGGTGGGTGCGTCCAACTTTTATGTAGACTCGATGGGTTTAGTGAAGCTTTAGAAACAAAGGAGAAGAAATGAGCAGAGACGCTTTGATGTTCAAGTTAAAAAGTACTTATTTTTCCTCAAATGTATATGTCTATATTTTAAAACTACTTTGCTGACATGACTATGTGCAAGACACTGCTTTGATGCTGCAGCACTACATAATGTGAATTACAACACTACACTCACACACACAAACACACACACGTGCGCGCGCACACACACACACACACACACACACACACACACACACACACACACACACACACA
>VUQH01081466.1:0-16201 GCA_015106775.1 Etroplus canarensis | reverse complement strand
GAGAAGCTGCCCAAACCAGCATTAGCAGTTGAAGCCGCCACATCCAAGAGTAAACTACAAATAATTTTTTCCCCAATGGACAAAATTTTATTTGTAAAGAAATTCATGAAGTCATCACTCCTAACACTTACAGGAATACGTGGCTCAACAGAGGTCTGACTCTTTGTCAGTGATCACACAGTTGTTCTGCAATAATTCTTTTAAGAATTTTTGAAATGGCTGGATCAAGCGAAGGCTTTTTCAACAGTGGTTTAATTACAGCCACTTTAAAAGCCTGTGTTACATTGTCCATTAATAAGGATAAATTGATGATATTCAAAACTTAAGCATTAATCAGTGGCAAGACCTCTTTGATCAATCCTGTAGGGATGGGGTCTTACAGGCATGCTGATGGTTTGGATGAAGTAATTACTGAGATTAGCAGTCCAAACAAACATCAGCAGTTGTCATACTTGATGACACATCTGTGGATAAAATATGATTTTTTTTCCCTCTAATGCATAAAACTTTATTTGTAAAGAAATTCATGAAGTTGTCACTCCTGAGAGCTAAAGGAATACTTGGCTCAACAGAGGTCTGACTCTTTGTCAGCCTGACTACAGTGCTGAAAATGAACCTGGGGTTGTTCCTATTCTCTTACTGGTTTATCTCTATTCCTGACCTCACCTAAAGTCACAAGCCATGGGAAGTGACTGAAACAAAAAGATCATGGCCATAAGTGGCAAAAATGAGCTTCCTCTGAAGTGAGTTTGTGCTCTCCCTTAAAGATGAGGATCTCAGTTATTCAGGAGGAGCTCAGAGTAGAGCCACTGCTTCAGAACCAGGAATCTGGTTGGAAACCCTGGGGAAGACCCACAACACACTGAAGAGATTATGTCTTTTGGTCAAAGACATGGCCAGAGGGAGGTCTAAACATTTCTGCTTAGACCTGCTGCCTCCAGGGACTCAAAAATGGACAGATGCCTGGAAATTCTTCAGCATTTGTACCAAGGATGTGTGCACCTAGTCAAGTTAAGTAGTTAGTCAAGTAGGCCCTTTATTGCCATTTCAAGCATGTACAGGTGATACGTGAAACAAAATCACATTCCTCCAGGACTATAGTGCTACATATACAACAAAAAAAAAACACACACACATTAGTGCAAATATATATAAACAGTGCAGTTATGGACTTTTCACAAAAAAGTGATGACAAAAAAGATGACAAGCAGCACTGACCATAATGCAGTAGACATGAACATTGCATGTTCTGATGTCCATGTGCCACTAAGAGTAATGCTGAGAGACAGAAATAACAAAATAAAAGCACCATTGTAGTTCCAGAGTAGCCAATGCTTGCTTCTGCTCCTGCACTGTCAGCAGCAGTCACTTTTCAGTTAGATTTAAACATTGCTGCTCTTGCTACTTAGCACCAAAAATACTAGTTGGCTAAACAGAGTATTTATTAATATACAAGGGCAATCACCTGTTGAATGAATGGTGCTATGATGCTAACCACTAACCGAGGCTGCGCCTCTCTCTCCCTGTGATGGGAAATTGTAAACAAGCAGGTGGAATGTGGGACTAGCAGTGTGTGACAGATGGCATTTTCTGGAAGAAACATGGTTCTTCAGTACTTTAATGTAAAAATGAATGGTTGTATGTCTTCTATGTGAAGAGTAAACTGACATACAACCATGGAAGCCAAGTGATGTGTAACCACATTCTGCATAGGCTTGTGGGTGCTAGCCTGCAAGAAAAAAGAGCTACTGTTACTAACACTGCAATCCACCAGTGGTGGTTTAATTCAAATTGCTCTTAATACACATGCACCGTGTAGCCAGTGTTTAACGTCATTCTTTAGTTTGTGCTCAGTTTTGACTGTTTTCTGACTTTTAGAGAATTGGACTAGTCTTATTTTTTTCTCTTCTTTAACAACAAGTAAATTATTCACCAGGAACATCCCTACTTTACAGGATAGCCTTATTTTTTTTTAAATTTCAGGTACAGAATTATATGTTCAGAACATATACTATAAGTTTAATATAACAAGGAAAGGACAGTTCATACTCTGTCTTTTCGATTACCTTTCCAATTTATATTTTAAAGAACATTTTTTATGGGAATAGTCAACAGACATTTGCTTTGAATTAAATCAAAAAGACACTAATTCTGACAATAAACTCAACAAACACTTTTGTCATGCAAAGGAATCTGCCTGGCTGCTTCATCCCTCTTTTCTTCATCATTGTTTTAGGACCCAGAATGACCTTTATGAATAATGAGGTAGTCCAGTGGTAACCTTGACAACTTATTTTGGTAGCAGATAGGCACAGAGTTCAAGTAATTCAGCTCTTGACAAGGAAGTAGAATGTGTTTACTTTATACTCTAAGCAGAGGGATGGAAGTCCCCTGATTAACGCTGACAATATGAAGCACACACTGTGGAAGCACATCAATAATAAAATCTTAAAATGCCTGAGCATGCTCTTAAAAGGGTTCATTCAGTCATGAAAGGTACGTAGTAAGTAAGATGTAGGAATGAACGATGAGGGAGGGATGACAGCAAGGTTAAAAGATAACTTGGCTTGGTTTCACTCACTTTATTTGGGCTGCTCGTCCTATTTTACAGGTCCTAAGAAGAAAAATTACTAATTTTGGGGCTACTAATTAGCTAGGTTTTTCAGTATGGTAGGATATTTTAGTATGTACAAAGTGCATAATTAATAAGCCAAGAAACTTAAATGGCTGCTGGGGTGTTCAGCATTAATTGCCTCTGCAAATTAACATATCCGCCCCATCATTTTCTCCCACTGTGACTTTAAGACGCAGCAGAATAATCAGTGAGAAAAAGAGGCTTCCTCACAGGGGCACTAAAGAGGTCATGAACCCAAAAGTATTGGAAAATGTATGGTATATCTATGTGGTATATAAAGGATAACTGTGCTTATGGCATCACAATTTTATGTAGGGTTCATTTTCTTCCCTTTTCCTGTTCTGTGTTTTAGGACTGTTTGATTTCTCTTCATTTGTTGATCTGTCTGTATGAAGAATGGGTCCCTGTTAGGACAAATTAAAAAATAATCCGGAGTGTCACTGATCTGTATTCATTATAACTTAAACAGCAATGAGCGAGAAAACTGACTGGAAATTTTAGGTCCTTACTCTACAATAGAGTAAACAATTAAATGATGCAGCCCACTGCTGTATTTCCATTGCATTTGACATTTTTTCAAACAACTAAACACTATGATATTATTATTATTATTATTATTATTATTATTATTTTTAAGAAGAAGAAGCAGAAATACATAACAATACAATTTTACATCACATGTAAAGAATAAAAAATAGTAAATGAAATGGTGATGCTGCAGGCTTAGATTTTTCAAAAACATATTCTATTAGGCATTACAGTATCTTATCTTTTCTTATCATTCATTAAAAATTAGTTCTGTATTTGCTGAATATCATACCATTTTAATTTCTTCTTACTGTCCCACAGATGCTGGAGAATATGGATACTTTTTTCCAGTAATTGCAGTGAGTTTCTCATCTTGAGCTGGCAAATCAGGTGCTCCTTGTCCTACCCCTTTTTTCTTTTTTCCTTATGGTCTGTTAGTCTTTTTTTACATCAGCTTCAATGACAAAACTTTTCTTTCTTTACTTGAGCCACAGTGAGTGTCTCAAGGGAAACAATATTCAGCAGCCCTGTTATTTCAGCCCTAGCCTTGCTGTGCATTTTCTGGCTTCCTTCTCGGACACTATTGATTCAATTTCTTCATTCAGACTTCCTCCTGCTTTTTTGCGATAAAGGTGCAGGTTACTCACATACAACTCTTTGTCCACTTTCTTCACTTTACCTTGGTAAATGTGTTTCCTTATGTAGAGACATAGGTGTGGCAGTATGGATATTACATGTAGTGAGCATGAGCCATTGATTTAGAGTAAGTCTTATTCACTAACATACTAAGGTAGGAACAAAATTGGCTGGGGTGCACATTTCATAAATCCTATTGTAATTTTGCCTGTGCACTGATTTCTTCTGCAGTTTAAGAACATTTCTATGTGCATACTAGTGAATGAGTCACATTGTTTTCAGTACCTTTTATGTGCCTCTGCCTAAGAGATTTTTTCTGAAACTCCTAACAGAAATGTCTTTCTTGATGTTTAAACAGGACTTATTGCATACTTATGTGCTGATTTGTTAAAAGAAAGTGACATAACTTAATATGAGGGCAATATAAAACAGTTTGAAACCAGACTGTTTCCTGAGGTTATAAAATATTTACTGAATATTACTGAAATGAATTTCATTGACTTGTACTCTGCATAGATGCACTGATGTGTGCCAAATGTGCCAAGCCGGTGTGCCAGCTCAGTGGGTGCAACTCCCCCCGTGTCAGATGACCAGGTTGTGAATCATTGATCTGAGCAAATCAATAGTCAGGACGTCCATCTCCCGTCCACTCTCAGTGGGTCACCATCTGTGTGTGTGCGCTCATAGTCTGTCCGAAGCCATCGCAGGAGCCCATCAACACACACCAGGTGGCTGCCATCTGGGTCCTGCCGCTTAACACACAGCATGATTCTCTGTGTAGGAGAGTGTTGCATGTATGCATGTATTTGCAAGATAGAGAGTGACTATTAAATGTCACATTCGTGGGTGTGGATCCACAGTTACTGTGCTGTAAGTGTTGAATCGAGTTTACACATGTGATAAGATAAAGGTGTGTAGTGTTTCTTTCTAGAAAGGTGAACATTTCTGTAAAATGTGTGCAGACAGAGCTACTCACTCACAGTGGAGCTTTGGACCACCACTGAAGAAGGTCAGGAGCAAATAAAGTGTTACAAAAGTCCTTGTTGTTTTGGCATGCCACTATCATTATGACTGAGTGTGAAATATTTTAGAAAATGAACTGTATTGCAATGGCAGTACAAACATGGAAGTGTGGCTGTGTTGGCGTGAACTTGAAATTTACACTGGCATTTATAAACTGCTTTACATGTTTTGGGAAATTCAGAATATGTGGTGTATAGATTATTTATTTGTGTACAGTACTGGTGCAGGTATATACATACATTAGTGAACTCAAAAGAGTTGTGCTGAGTAAGTAACTATGCTGCCTATATGCTGGACTATACCTGGGCCTCTCTCTCCTCATCAGATCAGAGCCCAGTTAAATGCCACACAGGGTTCTAGTAGTAGACACATCTCTACATCAACTATTCAGAGGAGACTATGCGAATCAGGCCTTTATGGTCAAATAGCTGCTAAAAAAATCACTACTGAGGAAAAGCAACGTGCAGAAGAGATTTGTTTGGGCCAAGAAACACAAAAAATGGACATTAGACCAGTGGAAATCTGTGCTTTGGTCTGATGAGTCCAAATTTGAGATCTTTGGTTCCACCCACCGTGTCTTTGTGCGACGCCGAAAAGGTGAACAGATGGTCTCTACATGCATCGTTCCCACCGTGAAGCATGGAGGAGGTGGTGAGATGGTGTGGTGGTGCTTTGCTGGTGACACTGTTGGGGATTTATTCAAAATTGAAGGCACTCTGACTCAGCATCCTGCAGCAACATGCCATCCCATCCGGTTTGCATTTAGTAGGACCATCATTTTGTTTTCAACAGGACAATGACCCCAAACACACTTCTAGGATGTGTAAGGGCTATGTGACCAAGAAGGAGAATGATGGAGTGCCAGATGACCTGGCCTCCACAGTCACCTGACCTAAACCCAACTGAGATGGTTTGGGATGACATGGATTGCAACGTAAAGGCAAAAGGGTCAACAAGTGCTCAGCACCTCTGGGAACTCCTTCAAGACTGTTGGAAAACCATTTCAGGTGACTACCTCATGAAGCTCATTGAGAGAATGCCAAGAGTGTGCAAAGCAGTAATTCAAGCAAAGGGTGGCTATTTTGAAGAATCTAAAATATAAAACATGTTTTGAGTTATTTCACACTACATAATTCCATATGTGTTCATTCATAGGTTTGATGGCTTCAGTGAGAATCTACAATGTAAATAGTCATGAAAACAAAGAAAAACTATTAAATGAGAAGCTATGCTTTATAACATAGCTGACTTAAAGGACCCGAATCAATGAACATGTATAGGATGTGATTAAACTTAAAACATCATTTTAATGGGCCACTTTAACCACCCCTTCAGTGTTCCCTGTAGTGTAGTGTAGTGGTTTGCACACTGACCTTACAAGGCAAAATTTCCCTGGTTTAATTACAGGTGGGGACATAAGCCTCTCTCACCATGGGGTGGGTTGCATCAGGAAGGGCATCTGGGGTAAAACTTCTGCCAAATTACCAATGTGGATTAATTTGTTGTGGTGACCCCTTGGTGGAGAATACCAGGGAGCAGCTGAATAGTACATTTTGATTGTTCTGCATTGATTATTCAATGCATTTCACTGTGTACAGTAGCTACACATCTGCAATTTCACCATGGACTAATGGAGTGAGCAATAACTTTTCTGCCACATTGACACAACAGCTAGGCCTTGAACCAGACACCAAACAGTATTTTTCAGTTAAAGAGTCTGTAGTGTCAAACCCAGAAGGCGAAGATGAGGTCAGGAGCATGTTCATCCTCTTTCTGCCATTCACAGGATTTGTGGTGGGAACTTGTCCCCCAAGGTCATACTGTCAATTCAAATTGCTACTGTAACATTTTGAGGTGTCAGAGGTAGGACAGGCAATGTGTGCCCTCCTGTACCAGCACACAGGAGTTGCCATACAAGCTCAATTTTTGCTCAACACCCACCAAACTCGTGAAATTTGGCACCTAGCAATTTTGCCCTATTCTCTAAAATTATAGTTAAAAGATTTGGGCTTTTATAAACTGAGGGAGAACTAGCACTAGCTGGCTGCGAGTACAAATCTTACAAATGCAATATTATAAGCACACATCACAGATGCACAAGTGCAAGTGATTCTAACAGGACTCCCAGAAAACATTCTAAAACTAGCAGCTGTATTGGTTGGGGTGCTATACTGCCCAGGGAAAGATTGAACAAAAATTATATATGCAAATTAGTCAGCAATTTAATAATCTTATTTATTATCTTATTTATTTCTTTTAGAATGCATATAAAACATGGACATAGCTACTCTGATGTGACGCATTTGTTTGTGGACTCTCATTTTGAATAAGCATTGATCAATGTCAGGGTCAATTGCCCTGTTAGCAGCTAATGCTAACAAGCTTGGTTATCAAGCTGTATTCAAAGACTACATGGATGCATCCAAAAGACACCTCTGATTAGTGCAAAGCATTTAACAAAAGTGGAGGACAGAAGGTCTAAATGGTACCGGCATCACAAACAAAAAAAACAAAATTTCTGTGACTTAGAGATGATGTCTAGCAGACAGCAAACATCTGAGGATTGACTGACTTTTGAAACCAGTCTCAAGTGGCTATTTGAGGGAGGGACTGAAACCTTGAGACAGTTTACTTCATTTTATGCAATAAATTTTCTTCTTCAGTTCAGTCTGCACTTGTACAGTGTGTTTACATGTATCAACTTTATGAATGTGTATTTACAGTACATATGCAAAGCTATACTTTGTGTTGACAGTAGAAATCCAGCTCCTGGCTATAATCGATTTACATGCGCATTCTGGGCAACCCAAGAACCATTGTACACATTCTACATGATTTCTTTCTTTGCTGCATGATGCACCACACAAACTTATGCATCTTACTTGTGTGTATTTGTTTCATACATGTGTAGTACTCATGTTTAAGGTGTGTATGCATTAACATGCACACACACGCAAACCCCCAAACACCCAAACCCCCAAACCCCCAAACAATACTGCCTGCTACCATAGTAGCAGGTACACAAGCTGCACTTTGGAGCAGAAAAGCAAACATGCTGTGAAACACTCTTACTCCCTTGATAAAACTCACAGTTATCATACATCACAAGAAACTGACCTGAAAAAAGAGACATATTCAGGTTCATAGGCAAGGGGAGTTTCACAGTTTGGCTTGGCATTAGACGGTGATTACAGTGTTAAAGTAAACAATTTCTTTGGGTCATAGAAGAAGAAAAGGCACACTGGTGTTGCTTTATGCTTGTCTAGTTATACACTAATGATGTTCCAGCAAAATTAGCAGCAGAAATTTACAGTTTCCTCAGAATAAAAAAAAAAAACATATTTTCACACCATTAATGTTCATTCACCTTTAGAGGATTTTTAGCTATTTTAGTGGCATGGCTCTTGGGATGGGAATGCTGGTCAGCTCTGACTACACTATCACAACAACTATTTGATGGATACAAATGACATTAACGGAAGGTAGATAATAAGGATTTCTATTACCAGTCATCATATTGCCAGCATAATGTGGATATTTGTGGATTTGATTTAAATGTTTCTGTAAATACTGGCTAGTCTGGTGTTACACCCCTTAATAATGGGCAGAAATGATCAAGAGAATGACAAAGTGGTGTTTCCTCCCTGAGCGCATTTACTTGAATGAGGAATGTATCGCCATTTCCCCTAGGTATGTGGGTGGAGAAAAAATCGATCTGAGGTTAACAGATTCAGATCACTTTGTTGATCACTGATAGTACTCTCATAACATAATTCTCAACAATAGAGAATGAAATAAACAATTAATCAATACAATTCTTTGTAACTTTTAACTCATTTAAAACAAGAAATGAGTTTTTACTGTCACTAAACTATTTTTAACGCATCTTATGAAATGTCTCTTGCAGATGTTTAATCTTTTTAATCTTATACTCTTTTCAGTCTTCATCTTACTAAAGACGATTTATTCAGTGTTAGTTTAACGTGGCACACTGGCATTTTGGTGGCACAGTGCTGGCATGGTAAGCACTGTCACCTCACAGCAAGAAGGTTCCTGTACTTGTGTGGGTTTCCTCCACAAGTGCCAGATTATCCCCACAGTCCAAGAACATTCAGATTAAGTGAAATGGCAATGGATGTGAAGTAGATAAAGCACTTGAAGTGTATAGGATTAAGTGCTGTATGAATGTATTGTTAAAATATGACTTGTAGACTAAAGCACTTTAGGTGCTCAGTATGATTAGAAAAGCACTATTTAAATGAAAGAAAATCACCAGTTAATCTTTGCTCTTACATCATAGCTACCTTATAAACTTAATGGAAATATTAGAGTACTACCTTGACAACATAAGATTTTATATCAGCTCAGAGTCAGAATTTTCATTGTGAGCATGTTACAAAAAACACAAAATCCCCTTTTGAAAAGAAAAATGAAATAATGAAATAAATGATTTGTGTTTATAAGTGTAATTTTCTATTCTCACACATGCACTGATGTCAATCTGAGTGTTTGTCCTTCCTGCTTATCTGAGAATTGTATGCTTGCTGTTTTTTTATATATACATATAAAACAGTCTTAAAATAGCAGGTGGTGAATCACATGCAGAAAAATGTAGAAAATGAGTGACTGTGTGTGTGCACATATGAGCCTGTCAGTGGATATTTGCTTCATTTTTGCACAATTTCACAAGCTTAAGTGACAGGGTCATATGCCATCTTCTTCTCTCCCTTCTTTGAGTGTCAAACTTGGACAGGAAGTCAGGGAATTTAAGCCCTGTGCTTCCTGCCACTGTATGACTCAGTTATCGTTCAAGCACAGCTGTTTCTACTGAGAAATGCTGTCATCTCCCTTGTTGCTGGGATCATTTCGATTTAGGTATCTGTCATGCATACTGATACTGAAGTAGAGTTCATAGAAAGATGGGGGGGAGGTGGTGTTGCTTAAAATTCAGATCTTCAAAGTGAATATAAACCTAACAATTAACCAAGCTAGATTTTTATGAGGTTTTAATTCAGTAATTCATCATTGTAAGCTCTGGCATTAGAGGAAGCTCATATGGTATGATACAACACTTCTTTTGCACATGAACTGAGTGCAGCATTGTCCAGCACATGCAACAGATGCCAGTATAACTTTAGAATGTACTGAATTTTGGTTAGCTTGAAAGAGTGAACATCAGCGCATGCGTTACATTCTGACTATGTGACAGAAGCAGTACTGTGTCAAATATGCTAGGAATTATAGGCACATGATCAGCCAACCTTCATTTTGCATCATTAAATGAAAAGAAGATTTATTATATTTCAAAGAATCTCCACAGTGTCTCTTATCTTCAGAGCCCTAGGCTATTCATTTTGGCCTTACATTTATGCGGCTGTTAATGAGGTTTTTCAGTAAGGGATAAATAGTAGATATCATTTTAAGAATTTATAACCAGTTAATCAACCTTTTTGGAAAATCCACAGGAGACACAATTATTACTCTAAATGATTATTAATTGTCTTAAAGTAACACACAGAGAATCTTTGGTACAATTAATTTTTGATTTATTTTTATTTATTTAATTCACAGTTTAGTTATTTAGTTGCAATACAAAACCAAAAATCTTTATGAATAGTATTTTATGACATAGATTTAAAAAAAATATAAAATACACTTTTTGCTGAATTAAAGAAATTTAAAAACTCATACTGATTGTAAATCCAGCTATAATAGTACTAATTAAGACTTAAAGATGAATGGTATTGAATTTGGTGACAGAGTTAGCACATTATTGTCACAATCTCTATAATTCATGCTTTACTCTTTGAAACACTAACCTATAGGAAATTGACTCTTACATCAAGTACTGTGCAGAATTATATCCTTTAGATCAGTGAGCTCTTGTTTAACAGCATTGATGAAGGGGTCTGTTTAGAAATGGAAAATGTGAAGGATGCTATTAACATTATAATCAAGTGTTTTGAACAGTTTTACAAAGAATGCTTTATTTTGTATTAGAATTGTTATTTGTTTAATGCATGTAGACTATCTATAACCAAATAATTACTTAAACTGCTTGCTGTTTTGTATCAGACTGTCTAAATGAATGTAAATACATATATCTCAGGCCCTTGAATATGGTTTGCGTGGTTTGAATGCTAGTGTTTTCTCACCTCCGCCTCCACCTTAAATCAAACAGTTTTTTTCAGGTGTTGCCAGCAGCCCTCTTAAGGCAACGTTTGTTTCTTTGCTTTAAGTGAATTATTAGTATGTTCATCTCAGGCAGGTCATTTAAAACTAGCACAAGGTTAATTAATTAATCAAGCTTAATGGAGGACCTTTAAGCATCCCATGAAGAAATATGTGTTTTATAAAGGCTTTAATAAATGTGGCTTTACTTTTTGCCAGGAGTTTATTGATTGGGCAGCCTCATTCTTTTTAGAGGTCTAAGTAAGTTTTGTGGAAGTATGTGAGATTTATTTGCCCTCTGTTTTGCACCTAAGCAGATTGTATGTAGTTGGTGAAGTTGCTTTTAAATGTTAGAATATTAAAATATTGATTATTTGAAAATAAATACATTTCTTGACCATAATACGGCTGACATTATAAATGAAAACAGTATTTGAACTGTGTTGACAGCTAGAAATTAATTTATCATGCACTAAATTTATACTGTATATCACATACATGCCCACAAGTACTGAGAAATTTATGTCAAATTATCTGTATTTAGAAAAACAAACTGGTTCCTTTTTTTATCTTCAGTAGCTGTTATGAAACTTCACAGAGTGCTTTGTGTTAAGTGATTAATTTAGCAGTCCAAACTAATTAAATAGCTTCAATTAATCCTCAAAGCATGAGCTGCTTTATTTAAATAAATCCTTCTAGTACTCTCATTTTATTTGTGAACAGTATTTACTTTTTAAATAAATAAACAATAGTTTGCCGTATACACATGGCATCCAACTACTATGCGGGAACCTATATCTGTTGTATGCTATAAATGATGGACACTAAAGAGGCAGATTCCAAAAGTATTGGAACAGCAAAGCAAATTAATTTGTTCTTGCTTTTGTGTGTGAGCTCCAAAGCAAGAATATGAGAAGAGAGATCAGAGTTTCAGCTTTTATACCATGCAAGCCAAAACCATGACACAAGCTCATCCTGCTTCATAGATGAGCTTGTATGGCCTTTCCAACACTTTGGTAGAGGTTAATCTTCATTTCATCAGTCCATGAGACTTAGTTCTAGAATGGTTGTGGCCCATTGCTGTACTATTTTGCAAATTCCAATTTTTACTTTACTTTTTACTGCATTTTGCAGTATGGCCTCTACAGTATATTGTTGTTCTTTAAGCCTTCTTACAGTAGACTGTGTTATTTTCTTCACTGTTCTTTCAAGGTTGTTCATACTTTTGTGGACTGTTGCTTTGGGGTTTTTCTCGACTACTCTAACCCATTTGTCCGTGATCAGTTGTTTTCCTTGGACAGTCAGTCCAATACCTGTTGCTCAGAACACCAGTGGTTTCTTTCTTTTTCAGAACGTTCCAAATGGTGGTACTGAAATACCTCTGTTATGTCTGTTTTTGAAATATATTCCCCCTTTTCTGTGCTTCAGAATGACATGCTTCTGTCCCATAGACAGCTCTCTGGTCTTCATGCTGGTCTTGTCTTCCTACCTACAAATGGAGTGTTCATGGGTGAATGCCAAAGCTTAAGCTCCATTCACACAGCCCAAGAGACTGGTCAGCAACCCTGTGGAAAACCAAAATCCTTGCAACCTAGATTAACTGTTAAGCGACTGAAATTCAACTTTTTATTTACAATGTAGTTGGCTACTGGTTATGCAACCGTTCACTGAATGATCCCAAACCAGCTGCAGACCACTCACTGCCAGCAGTTGGTGGCTCATGGATCACTCACCACCTGTTTGTATAGATTGTTGGAACCATTTCCAGAGAAATTTCCCTGAACAAAGCAAGAAAAAAGAACACAGTATCTTTGGCTGTTCCCTTGTATTTCATCCAAGGGGTCACCACAGCAATGAATCCACATAGATGATTTGACACAGATCGTACGTCGGATGCCATTCCTGACACAACCCTTTCTGTTGTGGAAGGGCCTTGTATCTCTACCTGGATTCAAACCAGAATTTTTTTCATGTGTGAATTAACTGTGTAAATCACTAAACTACGAAGAAAATAAAGCAGAAAAAGCCAAAAAATATATATTTTTATATTTACTTTGCATATGAAAAAGGTAATGTAATAACTTTTACATGCAAGATGCACTGACATAGGCAACTCACAGCTCCTTGGCCATCTAATCCAGCAACCACCCATGCCTGAGCTTGTCTTTGAAGTTGTGTATCGTCTTTAGCAGAAGATTGGGTGAGCCACGAACCACTCCACAAGTAGGTCATAATGTCTGGGGGAACGAGAGTTGCTTCTGACTCCACCAGGTTCTTGTTAGCCCCAGACTGTTGAAATACCAGTATCTCTTCTCCTGTCTCTTACTCTGGCTCCAAGGGCACAACTTTGTGGCCAACACATCTGGGCAGGCTGGTGGAGGTGCCCAGCTCAAAGTTTGTGTGCAACACTCAGCCAGTAGCTGGCAAATGTTCGCAGATAAGACATCTTCCATGCAAACTCCAGGTGATTGTGGTAGTCTGCTTTGTTTTTGTTGCTGTGCTGTGTACTTCTTTGCTATTGATTTTATCTTGCGACAGCCAGCAACTGCTGGCCAACCAGTCAGAGAATACATATTTTTCCCTAGCAACTTGTGGTTGCCAAGGGGTTGCTGACCAGTTTCTAGACCTGTGTGACTGGGGCTTTAAACTCATAGTAAATGCTATTATAATATAAAGAATATTATATGACACACCAGGGTAACAAGAAACAGCTGTGGCTTGTAATGTTTCAGTGCTCACTTAAAAAACAAGGTGATTTGATACTAAATGTGTAATGTTCTATACTATTTAACATATCTTGATGTAAATACCAGGGAATAAAAATTGAAACTCTGATCTCTCTTCCCATATTCATCTTTTGATCTCACACACAGATGTTTTCAGCGCACAGCAAAAACATAGCCCTTGCTGTTCCAATTCTTTTCAAGGGGAATGTATAAATACCTCTTCCAATGTGGTATTTTTTAAAAGGATTTAAAAGGCTGTAGCAAAGTAGGGGTTAAGTAACTTTTTTACTGCTATTCATTTGCTCATTACTGATGCAGAAACACAAATGATGCATTACATATTTGGTTAAGAGCATCACAGACACTCCTGTGGTAATTCATGTGTTTGCTGATTTTAGTTCAGCTTTTAGTTCAGCTTTTAACACTCCACAGCTGCATATCTTAATGCAGTAGATGCCTTATTCTTCTTGCCACATCATGAAAGGAGTGTTTAATTATTTTTCATAGTTTGTAGTATAGCTAATAACTGTCAGAACTGAGATCAGTCAGCATCAATGCTCTCCAGGGCTGTTTCAGCTTAAGCTGTCAACTGCGTCATGTTATCAAATTCTCTTATGGCACTACAGTTCTTGGCTTGAAGCACAATAACAGTGGTCTGTCATATTGCCTCTTTTAAGTATGCATTTCCAAAGTGCAATGATAAGCATGCGCTGGTGTTTGATCCACAATTTTTAGCAAATGCTGGCCAAGAATAAAACATTAAAACCAACTGGTTAATATCGTGTTGGTCACCCTTTTATAACCACAAAGACTGGACCTATGGGTTGCAGGATGGGGTCTCTATGGATGAAGGCCAGTAGATTCCCATCAAATTCAGATGTAGGGTGTTGGAGGCTGAGTCATCATCTTCTTGTCATATTCCTCAATTTTGAGGTGTGGCAAGCTTCATTGTCCTTTTGGGGGAGGCTACTGCAGTCAGAAAACTGCTATGGGTTGGAGGGTGGGGGGTTATTGGTCTACAGTGATGTTTACTGTAGGTCACTGCTATGGTCAAAATGACATTAACTTAAATGCTAAGACCCAAGGTTTTCCAGTAGAATAGAAATTCAAGATTCAGGGTCTTCATTGTAATTAGAATAATAAAGATCCCACATGTAGGGAATGTTGCCACATTCCCTACATGTGGGATGGACATATTTTTCTAAACATTGCCTCCACATTGTTGTTAGACTATCCAGAGAAAGTGTGTGTTCAAGTATTGCTTTCCAAATTCACTTCATTGATTAGAATCATGCTAAATAAAAAAAATGCTCAGTAGAAAGAATGAAAAGGAATGAAAAAAAAAACACCAGGGAGAGTCCTCAAGCTTGCAGTCTCCACTTTTGTAGCCTATCACTGATCCTACTGAGTTATTTAATCAATTACTTTAAGCAGTAGCATCCCTAGGGTTATAACGATGACATCAGGGACAAAGAGGCAATGATTCTAACAATCTGTCACAATTCATATGTGTTCACAACTGTGCACTTGCTAGTTCAGTTGTTTAAAAAAACAAAGAAAGAAAGATGCATTTAATCTCTTTATTGCAGTAATCTGATTTACATTTATAGCTGAAACCAGAAGTTTACATACACTGTGTAAAAAGACATATAAACATTTTTTTCTCACTGTCTGAAATTAAATCAAACTAAACTTACCTCAGTTAGATTGCAAAAATAATTTCTCTTTGCTAAATGCTGCAATAATGAGAGAGAATATTTATAATAATATTTATAGTAGTTAATATAATATTTTTAATAGTTATTAATAGTATAATAATATAAAATAATATGTATAATAGTAATCTTTGCCTGTGTAAACTTCTGACTTCGAAGAAAGTATTTAAAATCTCTCTAAAATATTCTCTCTCTCATTATTGCAGCATTTCGCAAATAGAAATAATTTTGGCAATCCTAACTGACCTAAAACATGAGAAGTTTAGTCTGATTTAAATTCAGACAGTGAGAAAAAGTGTTTGTGTGTTTTTACATAGTGTATCTAAACTTCTGGTTTCAACTGTATACATTATACAATCCCCCTTGGGATTAATAAAGTATTCTGATTCTGATACATTTCTTATTTGACCATTTTGACCTGGTAGGCTACATTGGTAGGTTTTACCCACGTTTGCCAGGAATGCAAGCATGTGCCTCCATATTGTAATGGTTTGCATATTTGTCTAACAAGCAAAATGTCCCTGGTTTGATACCAGGTTGGTATGTAAGCCCCTCCCACTATGGGAGGGTTGTGTCAGGTATCTGGTGTAAAACCTGTGCCAAATCAACAATCCACTGTGGTAGCCCCTTGAGGAAAAACACAAGGGGACAGCTGAAGGCGCTTTTAGGTTTACAAGACAGTAGTGAGACCTGCTATGATGTATGGTTTGGAGACTGTGGCACTGACAAAAAGACAGGAGGCAGAGCTGGAGGTGGCAGAACTGAAG
>VUQH01081465.1:8682-21141 GCA_015106775.1 Etroplus canarensis | reverse complement strand
AGGTTGAGGTCTGGATTTTGTCTGGGTCACTGCAACACCTTGATTATTTTCTTTTTCAGCCATTCTGTTGTAGATTTGCTGCTGTGTCTGGGATCATTTTCCTTTTGCGTGGCCCAATTTCAGCCAAGCTTTAGATATTGGATGGCTTCAAAGTGGACTCTAGAATACTTTGATACTGACTGCAAGGTGCCCAGGTTCTGTGGCTGCAAAAGCATAAACCATCACCCTTCCACCACCGAGCTTCACAGTTAATATGAGGTGCTTGTGCCGATATGCTGTTTTTAGTTTTCTGCAAATGTGGTGCTGTGCATTATTGCCAGACATCTCTACTTTGGTCTCATCTGACCAAAGGACATTGTTCCAGAAGTGTTGAGGTTTGTTCAGATGCAACTTTGTAAACCTAAACTGTGTTGCCATGTTTTTGTTAGAGAGCAGCTCTTCTAAAAAATCATACATAGACTTTTTGAAATTGTACTGTCACAAATGTAATAGTAAATATGTACAAAGTCCAGCTAGGGCCGATGTTCTCCAGTTTTTAGCTGTTTCTTCGTGGCTTTTTTCATATACTCTAAAACAAATTATTCCAGCCCCCTGTTTTTTTTGTTTGTTTTGTTTTTCTTAAAATATGTTTTTATGTTTTATGCCTGCGGTCACCTTTGAAACATTTCATGTGATTTTGGGCTACACAAATAAAATTGAATGGAACTGAACTGAAATGAAATGGAACTTATGACGGAGCACATGAAAGATTCATCCTGTGGGAGGGATATATTATTTTGGTTTCACCAAACCCATGAAGTGGTACATTGTTATCTTTTCATTTGAGTAGGTCTTAGCTACCACTCTTCTCTAAATAAATAAAGTGATTTTCTTTTGTTTCAGTGTGTCATGGGTCTGTGGGAGCCGTTTTCAGTGTTGACCAAATGAAAATGATTCATGATTTTCTCCTCAGACTCCTTGACCTTGACTCAATTTCTGTGAAAATCATATAAAATAACACATTTTCAGTGTCTTCACACAGTAACACCCTAACCTCATTACATTTCAAGCATCAAAATCTGTCTGCTCCCACATTCCTGCATTTTACCCTCTGTAGTAGATTAAGATGTTGACAAGAACCTTCATTCAGTGGGCTTTAGAGATAATTTTTTAAAACGGTGAAGATAAGGAAGAGGAAGATTTTTCAGAATTTGAGACCACTTTTCTGTCACTTCAGGAATTGCAGAACTTGACCTTAAGCCAGCTCAAAAACAGGCCCATCAGCAGCCAGCCACAGGAACAGCTGGTCAGCAGACATCAGCTGGTGAGCAGACAGTCCATCAGCAAAGAGGCAGCAGAAACTGGCAGGGAACTTTTTGGACCATGAAGATGACAGACTAGCTCAACAGACATTATAGGTGCCATGTAGATAGTGTGTGACAAGTGGGTGCACAGTGTCCCCTTGTTTTACAACCCTGGCCCTAATGTCACTGTTAAGGAGCCCCTGGAGAGGCTGCTGCCCCTTCAGGCAGTAGATGCTATCTGAACCCACAACCAGGAAAAAAGATGAAGCTCTAAACTTTTGGGATAGATAAAGTACTCCCTATCATATGTTTTCTCTTATTAGTATTGCTTCACAAACCCATTTTCCCATGAGAAGACATTGTTATGTGATTGGCTGGTGGAACAACGTAACTTACTAGAATAAATTGGACTGAAATGTGGTATGATGAAATAAAAGTTTCATTCATACTTTGAAGTTAATGCTACAAAAAAGTCACTGATTGCACAATGGCAAAGTGTAAGCCATGTTAACTTTAACACAATGACTCAGGTTAAAGGTGGGTGGCTCTGTCTTACGTGACAGATGACAAGTGACTGTACAACTATGTGCCATGTGTTCCAATACCTTGTTCTCAAAGGCTCAAATGTTTGAGGGTGACTTTACACAAATGAAGGAAAACAACCAACAGTAACTGAGAAGGTCAAGGAGGTCTGGTACAATTTTTATGCTGGAAGCCCTTCCTGACTCAACCATCCCTTGGTGAGAGGTCCTAACAAACATGAATTAATACAGAAGGAAATATCAGTCTTCTTTTCACAATGCTGGTTCTGAAATACAGAAAACACAATAAAAGGTTGTTGTTCATGGGTAGCACAGTGGTTAATACTTTAACCTCACAGCAAGAAGTGCTCCTGGTTTAAACCCTGCCTCTCTGTGCGGAGTTAGCATGTTCTCCCTGTGCCTATGGAGGATTCCTCCAGGTACTCTCTCCTACAGTCCAAAGATATGCACATTAGATTAACTGTTGATTTCAAATTAGCCATGGATGTGAGATAAAGTACGTGAAGTGTCTAAAATGAAATGCCTTATAAATGTATGGTTAAAATGCAATTTGTAGTCTAAAGCACCTTTAGTGGTCAGTAAGGCAGAGAGAGAGAAGGAAAAGTATGAGGATGGAGGTAACAGTAGGGACTTTTAGTTCAGGAGCTATGACTGGTAAAGAGACAGAGCTGGGTGATATAATGGAGAGAAGGATGGTGACACTGACAGAAAGACAGGAGGTGGAGGTGGAGGAGGCAGAATTGAAGATGCTGAGATTTTAGCTGGGAGTGACCAGCATGGACAGGAGGCAGATGATGCACTGTGGCGAACCCTAACGGGAGCAACCAAGATAAAAAAGAAGATGAAGAAGAAGGTATAGAAGAAGAAACATATATTTAATGAACATGAACTTTGTCAAGGTTAGCATTTTAGCAGCTTTTCAAAAGTATTAAATAATATAAGACATATCACATGATCTTTAATGTAGACTCATTATGTGCATGTGTTTGTTTGTTTTTGTTATATGTGTGTTTTACTTCTCAGATGAAAGTTTAAAAAAATAAGGCAGACTTTAATGAGTTATTACTAATTTTTGGTGACTGCCCCATAAACAAAGGGTGCCTCTGGTTTAGCAGCAGCGACAGATGTATTTATGTATGTACTGTATGTTCACTGTACTTTGCAAAAAACTCACAGAAAAGCGATGCTTTTTCATTGACATGTTACATGTTTTTGTATCACAGAGCATGAATTCCAAAGTAATGTATTTCAAGGGAACTATATCTTGTGTTCTAAGCATTATGTTTTTAATGCCTAAAAATAACCAAATTGTTGTTAAGTGGCAAAACTTTACAGAGTAATATATGACAAGCAATTCAAAGCTTTGACAATGTCTTTTTGTTCGGTCTTGGCAGCCAGTAACCAAAGCCAGTGTTCATTGTTTCAGCCTCACAAAATCATACCAACCTTTTTTCCATTTCAGAAAGTTACACTTTATAGTCTGTTATGATGTATTGCAACAGTTGTTCACATGTCTTTGTAAATGGCTAAGATTATGGTAGTTTAATGTGCTGTTTTACCCAGCATTGTTTTACTTTACAAGACTTGTGATAAGCTGGTGTGTATGGTTGTACATTTTTATAAATACATTATTTATTATTAATGTATTTACTATCATTATAGACTATGGATGCTCTGTAGCAATTAATTTAGTTCTCATTTAAACAGGAGAAAAAACATCAGACTAAAAGGTAAAAAAATTCTTAGAGAAAATAATACAAAGCTAAAGGACAGTGTCATTGTTTTGTAGAAATAGAGTATGTGTGTGTGTGTGTGTGTGTTTTGAAACTGTCATATTATTATTCCATAATCAAATCATATTTAAAATGGAATGTGTGGCACTTTAGGACGTGCAGAACATTGTGTACACATGTCGTCAAGTGAGTTTGTCCAGTGTGACTAGTGTAAGCACTGCAGTCGGCAGATTAAGATTCACATGCCTCAGCAGAAAAGCTATGGTTATGTGGTTATGAATTGCTGGTCTATTTAAAGGTGGCATACCATGTTCTGACTGAAGGATTTCTGAAAATGTGTGCGCCTTTACTGTTCCTATAGGAAAGAGGGTCAGTAGAAGTCAGGCACTGCTAATAAAACACACTAGATTAAACAGTTTGCTGGTAGGAAACATTCAGGCGTATGTTAATTATATGCCATAATATTCCCATGAGTGGACATCCCAGTGAATTTGCCCCAAGATCAGAACATGGAATGCTCAACTGCTACATCTCAGTCTACAGGTGTCAATTAGCATGTGGAATGTTAAAGTTGACAGTACAATTAGATGTGGTGGTGTATTTGGAAGGGCTGCCTCTTCTTTCTGCAAAATTGCATCCGAACAAACAACAAGACTTTGAGAAATATGTCCTTTGGACAGATAAGAGGGGGCGGCTGTGGCTCAGGAGGCAGAGCGGGTCATCCTACAACAGGGAGGTTGGCGGTTCAGTCCCTGGCACCTCCAGTGAAGTGTTAAAGTTTCCTTGGGCAAGACACAGAACCACAAATGGAATGATGTCTCATTGCATGACACATCTCAAGCAAATCAAAACAGCAAATCTGAAACTGGATGGCTGAAAAAGAAAAGAACCAAGCTGTTGCAATGGTGGTGTGGTAAGACCTTGAGAGAGCCATGCATAAACAAATTCAAACCTCAGCGACCTGACATGAAGAGTGGGCCAGAATTCCTCCACAACGATGTGAGAAACTGATAAAGTCATACAGGAAACTGTTACTTCAAGTTAGTGTTGTTTGAGGTGGTTCTACAGGCTACTGAATAACAGGGTGTACTTATTTTTTCACAACTGAATAGAGTCATGTGAAAACTTTCTTGTTCACATGGCAATACAATATACTGATCTGCTAATTGGTTGCTAGCTACATACCTGCAGATAAGGAAGATATGGGATAAGGGTTAAACTGTTCTCAGTTAACGTGTTGATGGTCTCCAGTGAGCAGAGACAAATGTCATCACAGACAAAGAAGCCACTGAAAATGAACAAAACTTCAGCCATATTGCTGTATGATGAAAAAGTTGTGATCCTAATCTTATATAATGAATGGAAATATGTGGAAACTATGCAAAAAACTGTGTGTTTCAGAAGTAGTACTTCAAATAGCTGCATAAAACATTAGAATATCCTTTTTCTTCTTCATTTATTAGGAAGATTAACCCAGAAACTGAAAAAGACATTATTTTTCTAAGGTAGGTGTGCACAGACCCTAAAAATATGAACTCCCTTCCACTTGATAGACGATAGATGGTCTTTGCATTGAGCAGGGATGGAAGCATCACTTCACTGGTGTTTTATGCTTATCTCAACACTTTTCATCAGTGTTGACTTGCACCTTTTTCACTTGACTTAATGTGCCAAAAAACAAACAAAAATACAGATGCAGTCCTAATGAAAACAGTCCAAAGTGAAATCAGAACAAAGTTCACTTCAGCTGTATTTTTCTGGAGGAAGATGTATGAAGATATCAGACACTGATTGCTGCCAGACACTTCAAGAACACTGCTGTTTGATTTGCCTTTGAAATTAGGAGACTATGCATAAAAATGGATATACTTGCTAAACAGCTAATGCAATACTTCTGTTCAATTAAACCTGAAAGCCTGTTCTTCTGTCAGTGGTGGCAGGCTGGGGCAGAATTGCAAAAATTGTGTTATTGGCATAAAACTCATGGACGTTGCTGTATGTTGGTCAAAGCCATAGGGCTACTCATTTCAAGACCTTTACTGACCTTTGCTACAGAACAAAAGTGTAACCAAATATGTTGCAACAGCACTTGAAAGGATGACACACTGCTGATGAGCAACTGCTACTCTACTCAGTGGATTTGTAACAAAATGCCATGTGAATCTGAGCCAAAAGGAGTCTGAGTCACTCCAGTTGGGTGACAGCCACTAAACACACAGCAGGGTTTCTAAGTAATGCTTACAGCAATTTTTGTTTTCTTTTTTCCATTTCAGCTCCCAGTTTTCATTTGGAAAGCAGACACCCTCTCTAAATTTAAGATTAGGCTTCAGACTTTCCTTTCTGATAAAGCTTAGCTTAGTTAGTGCTTAGTTATGCTACAATAGTTTTAGGCTGGGGGCTTCTTATGATGTGCTGGGCATTTTTTTTTCACCCACCTCTTTTCACTCCCCATGCATTTATTTGTTACTGTTGCATGTCATTAAATGTTGTCCTCTCTTTCCCACTCTGTCTCTCTTTGCTCTCATTTCTCTCTTCTCTCTCCCCTCACCCTCAACCGGTCGAGGCAGATGGCTGCCCCTCCCTGAGCCTGGTTCTGCCAGTGGTTTCTTCCTGCAGTCGCTGGGTGCTTGCTTATAGGGAGCCATCAGATTGTTGGGGTTTTCTCTCTAATGCTGTAGGGTCTTTACCTTACAGTGGAAAGTGCCTTGAGGTGACTTTTGTTATGAATTGGTGCCACATAAATAAAATTGAATTGAATCGAATTTCCAAGTCAAATATTGGTCAAATAAGTTTTTAATACATTATTTAGACAGATGTGTGGAGTTGATGCTACTGCAGGTTTCTGGATATAAGACTGGTAATAGATGATGTCTAAAGATATAGACTGGGCAGTACTGGGCTGTCTCAGGCAAAAGATGACCAATGTAGAAGAACTGTGGTGATAACTTTGGTCATGTGTTGTTTATGTGTCATCTTTCTTCCTGCTGGGGCCTCTTGCCAGGTCATCATTGTAAATGAGAATTTGTTCTCAATTGATTTTACCTGATAAAATAAATAAAGAAAAAAATGGTTCTAAAACTTCAAAGTTGGGTTTTGTAACAGTCTTTTGACCAAAGATACTGTAGCTTGGGAGACGGTCTCACAAAATCTAGGATAACCACCTCATAACATGACCTGATGTTTGCCATCCAGCCAACAGGAATACAATAAGAAAGGATGCAGCTATCAGTGCAACACTGCCACCTCCAAAGAGAAACACACAAACAGAATGGATGGATGAAAAACAAAGCGTGGTGACAATCTTGTTGAGTGATGTCAACAGATTATTCAGTAGGAGTGTCGCTATGTAATCAAAATGCATCAAACTGCTGTTCTACCAAAGTTTGTTTGATTTTACTGTATAAGATGATACTTTAGCAGGTACCAAAACCGTGCTATAGCAGAGGCTTTCTTCATGGAGATTAGGAAATGCATTTCTGGCGTTACTTTGATGAAAACCAACAGTAGTCTTCTTAATGAAGTGTAGATAATTCATCTTGTATAAGACATATTAATAATTTCATTGAAGGTTCTAATTTTGTGTTGAAGTGTGCATGGCTTAGCCTCAACCAATAGATGGAGGTCGTATCATGGATTCACATATTTGATTTGGTAAAGATTTTAAGCTCTTCCTGAGGCAACTCTCTCCATTTACCCAGGCGTGGGACCAACACTAGGGATAATATAGCCCCCTGAGCCTGGGTTGCTGTAATTCCTAAACAGTTAATGTTCATTGGATTTAAAGATGACGGTGTGCACTTTAATCATATTTTAACAGTTTGATCTAAAATACACTGGAGTGGTATACAGAGGCAAAATTATAAAACAAACAAAAAACCCTTACTTGCGTTCATGACATTTAAATTTCAGATTATTTTATTTATTACTTGTTGTTCTTCATTTGCATTACAAGCAAAAGGTCCCTGGTTTGATTCCAGGTGATGGCACAAGCCCCTCTCACCCCAGAGGGTTGCATCAGGAAGGGCATAAAATCTTTAGCCTTTTCTTTTGCCTAGCTGCAATGCCTTTCAGCCCAAAAGGGTCAAACAGGTTTTCACCTGCTCCCCATATCAGCCTTTTAGCCCCTGCAGTGGAAAATTCATGCTGTGCTATAGCTTTAACAAAAATTTTTGTTTTCTTTAGTTTATTGTACAGAAAATCACAGGTGCTTCGAGTCCATATTTTTCCGATAACGGGAGACCATTTAGCAGTGTTTTCTGCCGTCAGACTGGAAGAATATTAATGCTGCCACTGGATTCTTTTCTAGTGAATCCAATACAAATATAGCACACACACCTCACCCCAGTCCAGGTCAGTTCTGACAAACAGATGTTATTTCGATAGATGTCTGGAAAGCTGACAGATTAGTTGCCTAATTTGTAGTCTACTCAAACAAATCTTTCTAAAGATGACTTTCACAATCCTCTACACTCAGTAGCATTTACTTTGTGACTATGGCAGAAAGCAAGGCCTTCCAGGAAGGGTTTCTATCCAAATGTAAATGCTGAGTTTTTATTATAGGCGACAAACAACTGGGAAGAGATAGTGGTTTGGTTTTAAATACATTCATTCACAGCATTAATGTTAAGGCTAAAACAAACTGCTATCATATTTTTAAGTCATTTTAACCAAGCAGTTGACACATTACAGCAATGTGCAATAAAAGTAACACTGCAGAATCACTGATTTTGCAGGAACAATATCAATATCAGCTCATTACATATTATCATGTAGTGTATTATAACATTGAGATTCTGTTTTATAATGGTAAAATCTGAATTAGTGTACTTTCTGTCAGCTGAATCCTCCCATCACTGAGCTGCAATTTAGCTGCTTTGTTATCATTTCTGAGTAAAAACCTAAAGATGAAGGTTGAGAGTGATGTAGCTTTTGTGCATTATTAGCCCGTTTCCATTTTCTTATCTAATAATCACAGAGAAGTCAGACCTTTGCACCTTTGCAAGAAAACAAGTTTGAACCTTTAAAAAATAACTTTGCAAGCACTCTGTAGGTGTAGATGGGCTGCAGGTTCATACCTACAAATACATGAGGATTATTAATGACAGACCGGTTTTTAAAACACCAAAATGTAAAAACATACCATGAAAACCAAAACCTTAGTTCTTATTAAAATGAAAATATATGCGAAAGTGAACTGTACAACTTTATTTTTATACTGCTGAGAAGTTTAACCCTTTGCACATGGGGTCATTAAACTGGGACCAGCAGCCATTATTGAAATGTGCTGATATTTTTAGAATCTGAACAGGTTCTGTGCAATTACTGTTATTTACCATCATTTTACCACCACTGGGGGTATTGATTGGGCAGAATAAACACTACAAATGTCTGGACTGGTGAATTAGTGTTAAGAAATCTTATGTGTATTCCAGTTTTTTGTGTCATGGCCACAGGTTTTTGTAGTCTAGTTTTTTTTTGTTTTGTTTTTGATTTTGAGCTTCTTGGTTTTTATGTTCTATTTATTATATTCTCTGTTCATGCCTGAGCCTTTGTTCTAGCCCTGCCTATGTTTAGTATGCTTTACTGTACCCTTCATTTAGGGTTTTGAATGTCTGCTCTGAGTTACATTTTGCTTTACCGTGCCCTCCAATTCTGCATATTGCATTCTTGTTACTATCTTCTGAGTTCTAGTCCTTCCCTGTGTTTAGTTTGTTATTAGTTTCCTATGTGTCCTCTTGTATCAATGTCCTGTCAAGCTATCTCATGTCTGCATTCTCAAGTTATGTATCTTATTACCTGTTTTACTTTGGTAACCAGTTCCATCCTGTGCATTTGCATTCTGCCCTTGATTTTTGCCACCTGTACTCCTCTCCCTCCTGTTACTTGTTAGTCTGTGTATTTATACCCCTGCTTTTCCTTTACTTAGTGCTGTGTCCTCTGCTTAGGTTAGCTGTGTGGTCTTCATGCCTTACCTTGTCTTGCCTTGTCATGTCATGTCTTGTCTCAAACCATGTTGGAAGCTTATCCTCAAGAACTGTGTTATTTTGTTGGACTATGAGCATTTTAAAGCTCATTTTTCATTTACTTTGTCTGCCTGTCCTGCATATTGGATCCTCACTCTCTACACACACACTGGGAACCCCGACAGCTTGGCTGTTTTAAAATTTTGTGCCTCTATCACAGTTTACTAGACTATTGTCCCTGTTGCTGTAAATGCAGTAGCTATTATCTATGCTAACTGGAATGAAAAAACAGGAAAAAAAGTTGTTGAGCAAACTCTTGGTTTTTAGAGCACAGACATGTTTGCAAAAATGTAAGGAAAGAAATGAACAATGAAAAACTGCTAAAAAGGAAAGATCAGCATTTCAGCCAGCATCACCCTGAAACTGATCCCACTAATTAGTGAACTCAGACTAATAGCATATCAGAAAAGGCGGTTCTCAAAATTATACCAACTTCTACTGAAAATCAGCAATGTGCTTCCACTGTAGTTTCAAGATTGGGATAAAGATCTAGGAATTTAAAAAGATAGCGATCACTGGACACATATACGCAATAATATTCTTCATGTTTCATGGATCAAAACTTCCACAAATGTAGTAGAAAATTTTAACAACCTACATAACATGGAGCTTACAGTTTCCAGTACAACCACTCACAGCACATTAAACATATCAGACGATTGCCCTCATTCCACCTGGCTCACTCCACCCATTCAGACATTCTGGATAAACATCACGCAAACATTATGTGTAGCCCTGGAACGCAGCATTCCAGCCTCTCTTTCTATGTGTCTGCTTGGAGATCTTACATAAGTTTAACCGTCACTGAAATATGTGCAACCTACTGAAAGACCTTTCAACATCTTAGTGGCACTACTTACTAAATAAATACACTAGCAAAGAAAGACAAAATGCACTTTTTAAAAACCAACATGAATTCTTTTAATAGATACTGTCATTCATTTATGAACACCTGCCTTTCCCAATAATATTAACAAAGAAATAACAATACTTAAATGAAGGAAAACATTTTCACCCAGGACTCTCCCTACTGCTGTAATGCATGCAATGCTTCATTGCATGCAATGAAGCATTGCATGCATTACCCCCTAATCTGTCAGCACCCATATCACATTAAACAACCCTTAAAATATGTGAACAGTAACCCTCTATTTAAATTTAGTTATTTGTTTTTGTTCCTTTAGCTGCTCCCTTGCGTTTTCCCCCAAGTGGTCACCACAGCAGATTAATCTGCACTGGTAATTTGGCAGCAGTTTTATGCCAGATGTCAATTCCTGACACGACCCTCCATGTGTCCTCACCTGGAATCGTATCCTCCCAAGGAGTCGCCACTGCAGATTGATCTGCACTGGTAATTTAGTAAAGGTTTTCAGCCAAATGCTCTTAATTTCCTTTATAATTATGATGATAATGATGTTATTTTTGAATTTGATTAGTTTTTAATCATAAATAAATACTGAATATCTTAATAAGTCCTCATCAGTTTGTTTTATATTTATTTTGGGACTTTTGATTAATGTGTTGAAAGAAAGACAACCTTTATTAGTCCCCACAAGTGGGGAAATTCCAAACGCTACACTTTGTTTTTTGTTGTTAGCATACACAATTGGACATGCAGGTCTGAAACACACACGTATGCACAAACAGACCAGTATACATGCAATTGATGGAAAAGTAACAGAGTGAGAAGGCAGCCCTCTAGGGGCACCAGGGGAGCAACATAGTGGATTTGGTGCCTTGCTTAAGGGCACCTTAGCAGCACTCAGGGGGTGAACCAGCTTCCAGTCCACATTCCATATATAGTGGTCCATGCAGGCCTTGAACCATCAGTGTTCTGCAATGTTTCTGCTTTTTGTTCCAGCTTCCAGTCTGCACACATATAGTGCTTTGAGTCAGTCTTAAACTGGAGCTCTCTGGTTTCCAGACCAAGTCCCGACAGACTGAGCCACTGCCTACCTTTGCCTTCTGACTTGTTCAGTGTTTGTTTCTTTGTACGCATCACTAGTGTTTGCTTTTTTTCAGCAGTAACAAAATACCAAAAATAAATGAATGTACTGTCACTCACTGACAGTTTGTCATTAACCATGTCACTGTTTTCATCTAACGACAGTATGAGTTTATCAGGGTAAAAAGATGTCACACAAAATAGTCTGTAACAAAAAAATTTCTAATCTTTTTTTAAGATGAACTAATGGAAACTGACACATTAGAATTCGTCAGACTGACTAGTCTGACCTCTACGCAGTCATGAGGTTTCCAGTTCATACTACAGTAACCTGGAGCTTCCTGCCTCTTTTCAGGTCACTACTGGCTAAAGACCTAGTATTACACCCACAAGTACACACATGCCTGCAGTTTTTTGCATGATACAGCTATGTTTGAAGACAACCAGTTGTACTTCATGTGTATGTGCACAAAGTTACACAAGCAATATGTCATTTTTAACGATTTAAACATTTCCTCTTTGGGATTTTCATACATAAGGCCATGATTCTGTTTAATTCTGTTGCAACATGCCCCCATCTACTCATCCATGTCCACTCTCACACCCACATGGACTGCCTCTTCTTTCTTCTGTGATATGACTGCTGTGTATCAGTTGTAGCTATGCAAGCTGACAAATGGTCTCGGGACAATGATGGAGAGATACTAGATGAAGACATAAAGAGCAGGCCTTCATAATGTCCTACTCACTCCATTTTATCTTATCTGCTGCTGCCATGTTCCCTGCTGAACGTCACTGGAAAAGGAACAGACGTAAAAGCCCTTTCAAATTTACATCAGAATACCTGGCTAAGATGGAAAAGGATAAAATGAAGAATGCAAGAGAAAAAAGCCACAAAAAAAAAAAAAACATGCCACAGATATGCTGCATACC
>VUQH01081461.1:0-10445 GCA_015106775.1 Etroplus canarensis | reverse complement strand
TGAAAGCAAAGAACAAACAAGCTATTGAAGTTCAAAAACAAATCATGGAATAAACCAAAATGTATTCTAAACTGTTGACTCATCAAAGTAGCCACCTTTGGATGTAACAGCTGAACACACTCATGGCATTCTTTCTACAATGGAAATCAAATATTCTTCAGCAAGTTCTTTCCAACTCTGCTGCAGAAGTTTCCATAAATGTGTGGCACTTGTAGGTTGCTTTGCTTTCACTCTTCTGTCCAGTTCATCCAAAACCAGCTGGATAGGGTTCAGGTCTGGAGACTGTGTGTTCTGGTTTGTGGTTTTTGGTATTGTGGGACTAGGATGTTTGGTTTTCCTTTTTTCTGTCTCGTTCTTGTTTCTTTCCAGCTTGGTTGCATCCCCTTTGCTGTGCGCCTTATGTTTTACTTTCATTGTTCCTGCCCCAGCTCATGTTTAGTTATTGGTTCTTTGTGTCTTCCTCATGTTTTCCAGTATTCAGCCTCCTTGTCTCCAGCCTCGGTGTGTTGGTTCATGTTTCCTTGAGTCCTTGTATTTATTATCTTTGTACTGTGTCTGTTCCTTGTTATCCTGGGTTCAAGGCTTGATCTACCTCCACTGCTGCAGAACAGCTTTAAATTATTAACCTGTTGCTTGTTCTCTGAAAAAGGCCTTTTTGTAAGATTCTGAAATGTACATTATTATTCAGATTTAGGTAACCTTACTTTTTTTTAACCTCTGGCAGTTCATCACTTACCTTTGTGCCATTTCAAGCTATTTATTGGACTTGAACTGCTTGAATTTTAATAAAAAACTGAAAAATTGGGATGTTCTAAAACTTTTGACCGGTAGTGTACATCACTGTAATTCTGCCCTGTGTTTCTGTTGTGTTTATTTACAGAAAAGCATTTTTTGTAACGTTCAGATGTTTTTAATACAGGAGTTTAGTGTTAAGTACAAACTTTTTTTAACTGCAGTATCGCTTAGGCAGCGTGAATCGTGTAATCCTACAGGTACTGGTACTGAATCTTTCTGGTATTCTGACATGCTTAGTCCAAACCATTTCAACCTTGCCTCTTTGACTTTGTCGCCAAACTGCTCAACCTAGCTGTCCCTCTGATGTACAGGTGTACTTCTGCTGATAAGCTCTGGATTAGGATGTGCATCCTCCTTGTGTCCCTTCTCCTAGCAACTGGATTTTGATGAGACTTTCTTCCTTTAACACGGTCTCTGAGGATTATAGCATCAATGTTGATCTTTCCAATCCTTCTGAAAAACCTCAGCACATTTGGCAGCTCATTTAATTTTTTAATGTACTTGTTTTAACCATCCAAAGCAACAGGCAGGAGGAGAAGAGGAAGACCACAGAGAAGGTTGATGGATGTAGTGAAGGAGGACATGCAGAGGGCTGGTGCGAGGGAGGAGGATGCAGGGATAGGGTGAGATGTAGTGTGATCTGCTGTGGCGACCCCTAAAGGGAGCAGCCAAAGAAAGAAGAAGACTTGTTTTATTTGTAAGAGATCAGTTTGCTAGTGAGCAATCCTCTTATTCTTATTTTTAAGTTTATTCGCTGCTAACCAGCCAGCCCTGGTCCCAGGTGGCTGTTACGGAGGTCCTCAATATCCTCCAGCTGCTTCCTCAGAGAGGACCTCGTCCTCTCAGCCTGTGACTGCACGTACTCCCACTCCACTGTCTTGGTCTACAGCTGGAGCCTCACAGAGACTGCAGGGCAGAACCAGGACTGCTGTCTCCAGCTGCAGCCCCAGAGGGTGGGGTTAACCCGCCGGATGAGAGACAGCTCGCTACTCACTAATTTATTTGTCACAAAGTACAAATAAAAAGGAAATATGAGCAAACAGGAAACTTATGAATGGAATTATTTAACAATTTAAGAAAGCGTGTGTGCCTCACCTCTTACTAAGAGAATCTAAACCTGTGGGAAGCACTGACTCTGGATTTTAAAAGAAATGGAAACTTTCATACCCCACTGGTCAAAAGCTGGTTCTTTTCTTCTGTCCCATCTGGACTTCAGTGCATACTTGAGCATTTTGTCGCTGGCATCCACGCTCACCATATTAAACCCTTCCTCCACCAGCATAATGGAGTCAATTCTGCAAAACAAAAAAAACACACGCTCTGTGAATACATTAAAACAAATGTGGACCTCAAAAGCTCTGTCAGGACCAAGAGTACAGTAGAGGTTTGTCTATTTTTAGAGTAGTCAGCGCTGTCACCGTTCCATGCCAAACCAGTCCAATCAAGTCAGAGCAAGGGTGTGTTTTATTAAAAGTATCCTGACTTGTTAAGCATGCCAAAACAGACACTACAGAGAGGAAATGAAACCGCAGGTAAAGAGAGATCATGTACACGGTAGCCAGAGATTCCTAGCGCTTAGAAAACCTGGCAGGAAAACCATAACCAGAGGCCAAATAACATGAACATCCGGGACCAGCTTCAAAAATGATTTCCAGGTATTTACAGTTTAAAATAAAAACAAAACACAATATAGAAGAGCTTCTGTGCAACAAGAGCAGAATTCAGTGGACAGTGATGCGGCAATCATTAACAACCACCGGGCAACTGCAGGACAATACAAGACAGCAAAGAATTAGAGAGGTGACACATTAAAGGAAAAACAAATATTAACAGCCAGTTCCTCAGACTTGGTTTGAGCTTAGTCCCAGACTCAAAGCACAAACACATTCAGACTGCCATAAATAGCAATTTTGTAAGCTGAATCCAAGACGAGCGTGTTTACGTCACCCAGACGGCTGCGCTACCGGGACACCGCTATTATGAAACGGGGTCAAAGTCAGTGTGCCGGGCAACCACACAGCCTGTGTTTTGTGAGACATGGAGTTTTATAGTGTTTACTACTGAGGCATATATGACTGCAGTGTTGACATGAATATAATTAGCTCTGTGAAGTTTATCAGCATCTGTACTGAATGCTGATGGGCGAGTAATTGAACAGAACTGAATGAAAACACACTTCAAATGACAAAAGAAATGGTTATAGTGCATCTCCTGTGAAGAAGAAGAGCAACTGAGGTGAACTGGTTTGAGTTGGAGCTCAGGCAATGACCCTGCTGATGTCGGAGAGCAAAGACAGCCCATCAGAGGAGATAAACAGACTGCAGGAAACCAGTCAAAACTCCCTGCAACTACCCAGCACCAGCTCAGCCCCCACTGAAGCACTGAATCCACACAAGTGGCTTTCAGCAGCACTTCACAAACAATGCACCTCTTTGGTTTAGTTTATTTTAGAAGCAGGAACTTTACATGGACCTGCTTCTTCTCAGCCACGTTTAATCAGCGCGTGTAAAACCCGGCGCGTCCAGCCCAAACCCGCCGCGCAGGCAGGATGTGGCACGGAAACGGGCGCGACGTTGCACTTTCATTCATCGCTCTCTGGCCTAATCCGGATTTTGTCCCGAGTTAAAAAGGGGTCAGCAGGTTTAAATTCCACAAAGTTGAACTCACTTCAGTAAAGTTAAACCTGTACGTTTTTGGACAATGACACTTTTGTTGTGTGGTAATTTTGCCTCTGTACGCCACCGCAGAGGATTTTAAAATCTGATTAAAGTGCAGACTTCCAGTTTTTTTTTTAAAGAATTGTATTAACTGTTGCGGAATTAGACATTTTTACATTTAGGTTCAAAAGCAATTAGACAAACTAACATATAATTATAAGGATTATTTTTAATACTGAGATGCAGTCAGTGACTGCCTGAAATCCTGAACCCATAGATGTCCCTAAATGCTGCATTTCCTCCCTTGAGACGCCCTGCCAGGCCTTTAGTGCCTTCAATTGCCGCTTGTTTGTTGCTTCAGAAACTGAGTTGAGATCAGATGAGGGCCACTGAAGAGTATCCCATTCCTTTGCCTTGAGAAGCTCGGGTTGCCTCCGCAGTATGCTTGGGGTCATTCCCCATTCGCACCGTGAAGCGCCAGCCAATCAGTTTTGCAGCATTTGACTGAGTCTGAGCGGAGAGCACAGCCTCGTACTCTCCAGAATCGATCCTGCTACTTCTACCAGCAGTCGCATCAATAAACTCCACTGGGATACACGATCATGGCACAACTTGGCTTTGACCGTGCGTTAAAGATGGTGCAGCATGCTTCAGATCATGAACTGTTCCCTTCCCTCTCCGCGCTTCTCTCTTCCCTCTTCTGCAGCAAGTTCATGTTGGTTTCACCAGGATTTTTTTTCCCCAAACTGCAGTGTTCCAGCAGAATCTAACCCGGCTTCTCTATTTCTGAGCGTAACCAGTGATTTACACTTCACAGTAAACCCTCTGTAGTTACATTCACGACAGCACCTCTTGATTATAGACTTTGACAAAGGCACGCCTACCTCCTGGATTGTTCTTGACTTGCCTGCATAGAGTGAAAGCATTTTTCTTGACCGCTTCTGCACTTCAGTCGTCTTCCAGGCCTTGTGGCGATGCCGAGCTGGCTTCCCTTTAAGGACGCGCCAGATGTGGCCTAAAGTTTTTGCTCTCTTACCTCTCTGACAGGTTTACTTTGGTTTTTCAGTTCAACACTTGGAATCGACTCACAAATCCGTTTCACCATGGAGGGCTGCGTCAGGAAGGGCATCTGGTGTAAAAAAAACCTCCGCCAAATCGCCAATGCGGATTAATCCTGGGAACCAACTCTGGCTTAGTTTGCCGTGAGATAATGAGCAAACAATTCATGGCCTTGAAACTGCTTATGAGTCAACCGTCCAATTACATCTGAGCCTCTGAGAGGCGGGACTGTGCATAAAAACACAGTTAATGAGATTCTTTGATGAATTAAAGCTGAGAGTCTTGGTCTTTGGATTTAAACTGAAATGTGGTGGCACAGGGAGGCAAGAATTACAAAATGTGTCATGTCCAAATACTTACGGCCCTAACTATATCTATAGAGAGAGGAACAAAGCAGGCATTTAAAAATTAATTTCTTTAATTCGTAATGAAATGGTCAGATTCATAGAAGCTGAAATCCCTTCACAGTGACCCACAGTAGGGATAGGAAGACAGACAGTGTGATCTGCTCCTGGAAAACTGTTAAAGGTGCATGATCATGCTGCTGCTGCACACCTATTCTCAGCAGGTATTATGTAATTTGCATGTTTCAGGTTAAGGCAGCACGCCTGCTAGTCTGTCATTAAGAGCCTTCAGTTTGCACTGCAACACACACAAGTGGTGATGGTCACCGAGCAGCATCCTGCTTTCAATCAAACTTTACCCATTTAAAAAAAAAAACACGCGTTCGGGTATTTGAATAAAGCCGAATTAGAGTTTTTATTGCGCAGATTTAAAATCAGTATAAATGTTTGGCCCTTGTTGCTCATACTCGATGATATATGTGGGCGTGTGTTAAATTCGACAGTTTTTAAGTGGAGTTCGGTGAGCCGCCAGACTGCTGAGTCGACCTTACGCACCCTGTTCCGCAGGCTACGTCCAGCACCCTCCGCACCCCGTGCTCCTTCAGCAGGGACACCACCCAGCTCTTGTACTCCTGCGTCCGGCTCTTCGTGTCTCCGATGTACAGCTGCCACACTTTGGCCGCCTTGCCGTCGGCGTACTGGTCGGGGAGACCCACGGCAGCCACGCCGAGAGACCGGGTCCTAAACACGCTGTCGACCGACATGCTGCTGCCGCCACAAGGCGTCTTCTTCTCGCGTACGAACACGGGACAAAGCGGGCGTGAACACAAGCTACCTCTGGAACAGGTGTCGCTTCCACATGCTAGCCACGCATCGGTTGTTATCGTTTATATGAACGTCGTAAAGGACGAACTCTGAGCCAATGGCTCGCTGCTGAGGTCTGACGCCTACTTTCTGTTTGGATAAAGCCAGGAGAGCCCGCCCCTTTCCTTTTTACGCTTGCTGACGTCACTAGCATGGCGCTACGTCGTGTTGTACACGTCAAGAGAACTAGTGTTGCCTGTTAGACCTGACTCAGGGCAAATTGCACCAAAATGTGACAACGCAGCAGCGCGCCCTCCCCAAAAAATATTTAATCGTGCTTACTAAACACGTGATTTATTAGAAGATTTTGCAAAGTAAGGATGATTTATGCCTTCAACAACGCTGTTTAGCGCAGCGTGTGGCCACATGTGCACAATATCTCATTTTTCAAGTAGATGGAAACTTAAAAGGCAAAAGCAGACATGCATTTGACATAAAATGAGGTGATTTTTAAAAAGTTATCTTAAAATGTCTCTGTCATGCATGCAAGGCTTTTTTTTTTGTTCCCTGCCAAACAGGTGAACTCCTCCTGCTATGATTGGCTGATGAGGGCCCATATTTGCTGGCAGAGGCGAGGTTATGTCAGCCACAAACTGGTGCAAACAAGGTTGGGTTTGTGACACCCAGTCTTATCAGAAGTGCACTACTACCTCACCATGTGCTCCTGCTTACTCACACATGCACGCTTATTTTCAGAAGTCCACATCTGACTTGGAATGCCGTGCGCACATGAGTGAGAAATGGTTATGTAATTCAGCCCGAGGTGGATTTGGCAAGAAAACACAGCGTTGTATAGAGGTGTGACAAACTGAAAGAAAACAAAAACTCTTTAAGCAAGGGATGAGTGTTACTGTCTGATATGTCAGCCCCACATTTTCTAGTCATCACACCTTTCAGTGACACATTATGGTCGCTCCCATCAGGATAGAAATGCATGGTGGTGCGGCGAGAAGGTTCCTGGTTCAAACCCCGGCCAGGGGGGGCATTTCTGTGTGGAGTTTGCATGCTTTTCCTGTGTCTGCGTGGATTTTACTCAGGTGTCCTCCCACAGTCCAAAGACAAGCACGTTAGGTTAATTGGTGATTTTAAATTGGCCATGGGTCGCGCTTTGTGTTGTTAGTAAGACTGTAAAAGTGTTGTATAAATGCCCACCCAAATAGTTAATTATAGCATGAAGATGATTACTTTGAACAACTTTCTTATAGGGGCATAAAGTTAATGAGGGATTACATCAATGATCAGATCTGAGCCCCTTCTTGTTTGCAATTGTGACAGACAAAAAGACAGAAAGTCCAGACTGGAGTCTCTTTTGTTCATGGACTACACTGTGATTTGCTCTGTGAGTAGGGAGCAGGTGGGAAAAAAGAGCCTGGAGAGGTGGAGGTATGCACTGGAGAGAAGAGGAATGAAGGTCAGTAGAAGCAAGACAGAGTACATGTGTGTGAATGAGAGGGAGGCAGGGGGAATGGTGAAGATGAAAAGAGGCAAGGTAGTGAAGGTGGGTGAGTTGGTCAACCATACAAAGCACCACGCAGAGCGTAAGAGAGATGAAGAAGAGAGTGTGGCCAGGGTGGAGTGGGTGGAGATGAGTGTCAGGGGTGCTTTGTGACAGAAGAATAGCAGCAAGAATGAAAGGGAAGGTTTACAAGTTTGTAGTGAGAGCTGCTATGGTGTGTGGTTTTGGAGACAGTGACACTGACAAAAAGACAGGAGGTGAACCTGGAGGTTAAAGATACTGAGAATATAGCTGGGAGTGACCAGGATGGACAGGATTAGAAATGAGTCCATCAGAGGGACAGCTCATGTTGAGATAGTCTGGACATGTTCAAAGGAGGGATAGTGGATATATTGGACAAAGGATGTTGAGGATGGAGCTGCCAGGCTGGAGGAGAAGAGGAAGACCACAGAGAAGGTTGATGGATGTAGTGAAGGAGGGCATGCAGAGGGTTGGAGTTACAGAAGAGGACAGGGTGAGATGGAGGTAGAAGATCCAGACTGTAAAAGATAAGGGGCAGCATTTAGTGAAGATCAAAGTTACAGTGTTTATCAGTGTGGTTGTATTGATCATATCACAGTTGGCAGGTGTTATTTGATAGAATAAACCCATGTTAGTGACCATAAAGTGCCTTTATTAGTAGGCACTAAATGCCTGGCTGTTGTATAGTAAGCAGGTTTGAGGAAGTGAGTAGCTGGTTCATTATCACTATATCTCACTGGTTACATCTACAGGCTAGGAAACTAACGTATGGTTATGAAATGCCTAATGTTTGTTCTCGTTTCCCTCTGTTGGTTCAGTGCTCGTGTCATTTAAACTCAAAAGTTTTCCAACAAGTCTGCAGAAGACAGATCAAAACTATAGCGTGGAGTGATGGGATCGAAGCATGCTTTCATTCTCAACTTCATTTGTTAAAGTAATACGAAAAGAATAAGCTCAAATGTAATCAGGTATACAGATTGGAGTCTCTGTTACAGGGTTTGATGTGTGGAATAAATAATCGTATCCTTTCAAAAGTCTGTCACCAGCGATGTTGTTACACCATCAGACAGGAAGTGAGTGTTGCGAAGTTCAGAGATTAGTCAGATGGTGGAGCAGATGAGAGGTTACAATGAGCATGAACAATATCAGTGGCTAAACAGTCAGCTGATAACATGCAGTAAAAATGTAAGTCTGATTTTATCTTTTATATTTGGCTCAGTTTATGGACAAGATGAGGTCACATAGTAAAAATGTCCCCTATGATACCTCCATAATGGGATTTCTTGATCATGATAACCTACCTCTAGTGAATAAATTCTCAGTAATTGCAGTTTTCTTCTCTATCTACCTCTGTAAGTAATGAAGATACACAAAAAGTGTTACCACTTTTTCAGCAGAGTTTCAGCTGCAGTGTGAAGTTAGTTGTAAGTCTGTAGCTTTATTTCCGAACTCTGCATTCGGGATCTGACAATCGAGAATGGTACTCGGGTCCTGAGCAAACTGCAGCATGGTAGACCATATGGAGATGCTGCAGAGCGCTGTGATGTACACAGACATCAAAGCAATTGTTTATGGAGCTGGAACCAAATTTGTTGAACTCACCCCCATAATGCAATGGTCAAAGGTCGTTAAAACAAATTCCGGGATCCACATTGCCTCCAAAATGTTTACCTGTTCATAACATTTTGAGTTATATTGCACACAGACAAGCTGACGCTGATGAAAACATAACCTCTTTGGTGGAGATAATGAATGATCTTTTACTGCCCTTATCTTGCAGTGTGATTTCAGTAATATAAATATGTCAATAAATGGCCTCTTTATGTAGAGAACCATGGCTAATTAAAGTTTCAAGCATAAGCAGAAGTAAATAGTCAACATACATAAACATTTATGAAAACAGAAACGATTAAAAAAGATGCTTTTGTAGTTGGAAAAACCCATGTTTTACTACTGACATTTTATAATGAAATATAACAGACTATAGAATATAAAACCACTGGCACACAATATAAAAGAAGAAACTTTATTTTAAAGGGATAAAAATGAAGTGACAGTATTTTAACAGTTGTAAATAACTATATTTTTTCACCACCGTTATGTGCATATTTGCACTTTTGGACACTTAAACATGTATCATCTCTGTGCTGTATTTGCAAATATTTGTGACAATGTGACATTTGCACATATCTTTTGCATGTTTATACAATATTAATTTTTTTGCACATTCTGAATATCTTACCGCTGTGACAGGGTTGCACAACTAACTGCATCTTCTTATCTGACTACACGCTACTGTTTTGCATCTAGTACTCACCTCATTTAACTCCGCCATTGCTGGTCCCAAGCCCGGATGAAAAAGGAGGAGGGTTGGGCGTGGAGCTAGCAACCCCACCTCGTAAAACCTCAACTGCTACAGAAACGCCAAAAAGAGAAACAGAGACTATCTGGAAGATGAAGGAGCTCCGACAACTCGGAGACGCATGACGCTAGATGGTAAAAGCCGAAAGGAAGCCACCGAGCCAACTACCCTTCTTTCGACCAGGAGAACCCTCATCGGCACATGAAATGCCAGGACCATGTACGAGACAGGCAAGACGGCACAGATAGTTGTCGAGATGAAAAAGAACAACCTGATCATTCTGGGCATCAGTGAAACCAGATGGACAAAAGTCGGACAGAGAAAACTGACTACAGGGGAGCTGTTGCTGTACTCTGGGCATGAAGAGAGTAACGCACCCCATACGCAGGGAGTAGGCCTCATGTTGTCGAAACAAGCACAGAGGGCATTGATTGGATGGGAGGCGCATGGTCCCAGAATCATCACAGCATCCTTCAGAACCAAACACAAGAGGATAAAACTCATCATCGTCCAGAGTTATGCTCCAACCAACGACTCTGATGAAGAAGACAAGGACCAGTTCTACAACAGATTGCAGAAAATAGTAGAGACATTTTGAGCCGGAGACATCGTCATCCTTATGGGAGACTTCAACGCCAAGATTGGACCCGACAACACAGGATATGAACAAGTCATGGGGATCCACAGGCTGGGAGTGATGAACGATAATGGAGAGAGATTTATGGAACTGTGTGCGCTCAACAACCTGGTCATCGGATGCAGCATCAATCCTCACAAGCGGATCCACAAAAGCACCTGGGTATCACCGGACAGCTTGACAGAGAACCAGATTGACCACATCTGCATTAGCAAGAAGTTTAGAAGATCCTTTCAGGACATTAGAGTTA
>VUQH01081460.1:0-14984 GCA_015106775.1 Etroplus canarensis | reverse complement strand
CACAGTACTGCACTCTGTCTTGCTTCTACTGACTTTCATTCCTCTTCTCTCCAGTGCATACCTCCACCTTTCCAGGCTCTCTTCCACCTCCTCCCTACTCTCACTAAAGATCACAATGTCGTCTGCGAACACCATAGTCCACGGAGACTCCTGCCTGACCTCATCTGTCAATCTGTCCATCACCACTGCAAACAAAGAGGGGCTCAGAGCTGATCCCTGATGTAATCCCACCCCCACCTTCAACCCATCTGTCACTCCTACTGCACACCTCACCACCGTCTCACTGTCCTCATACATGTCCTGCACCACCTTCACATACTTCTCTGCCACTCCTGACCTCCTCATACAATTCCACAGAACATTGCATCTGTTGTGCTCTTTCTCAGCATGAATCCATGCTGCTGCTCGCTGATGGTCACCTCTCTTATGACTAAATGTAAAAAAGTTTAGAATGTAGGCTAGCTTAAAAAAATTCACTGTGGAGCACACTGGTAGAACTGGTGGACAGTGAAAACCACAGATCAAAGTGACGTCTTCACATTCCTTGTTTTTTTTTTACCAGCAGACCAAAGTTTAAAGTAAAGGAGAGCATTAAACGCTGTCTGCTGTGGAGATGATTACACTGTGAGGTAGTTCTGAGCTGAACTTGCAGTTAGCCTGTTTATTTAAAAAAATAATCCATCACTGTGACATTGTTCAGTCGTAGGCTTGTTTCTGAGGTCATAAAAAGCATTACAGCGTGTCTGTGGTCTGCACTCACAGTTCATTTGTGTTTCTACCAGAGCAGGAAGGAATGCCGCCTTTAGCTGGAGCTGAGTTGGTCCAGACTCCGGTGCAGCTCTATCGATACCTGCTCAGATGCTGCAGGCAGTTACCGTCCACTGCGATGCAGCAGCACTATCGACATGCCATAAGACAGGTGAGCTGATGCTGTGCATCGATGAGCGACGAGCAAAAGCTTCTCCAAGTGGTTCCAGACATTTACTGTTGCCAGTTTCTCCACTGGGACCATCTGCTGCCTTTCTTTGTCATCTGTGACAGTAAATTGAATATCTCACGGTTTTGGACTCTTGTTTTGATAAAACTTAAGCGAATGCATCACAGTGGGCCAAGAGAAATCATTTTATAGACTCAGCAGCTAATTAGGATTATAATGGAAGGATCGGCAATGATGACGTAAGAATGCTGACAGGGAGGATAGGCAACACTATGAAAAAGTCCCAAATCAGAATTAATTATTTAATATATACAGCATCAACACACACCACCAGTCATCGCAGAACCCTACAGCATTACAGAGAGAACAGTCACATGATCCCTATGACCATCACATGGTAACAGCAGGGAGGAAGAACTGCCTTATAACAGGAAGAAATCAGTTCATACCGGCACGTATCTTCTTTTGATTGAAGAAGTCCCACCGCCTCAGAGCCCACACTGATCTCTTCACACGCCTCGTACTTTCAGTGAAAATAAAAAAGTGCACTGATTTTATCATATAAAACTGAGAAACGCAGCACAACAGCGGCAAAATAGTTTTCATTTCTGCTTAAAAACAACGTGCACAGTATCAGTTTGATCGTCAGCGCATCCAGCTGAAGGAGTTAAGGCCATCTGTCCACATTTCAGATCAGTCGGGACTCCTCCTACCGGATTGGTCAGAATTTAATCAAAGGTACACGTAATGGTCACCTGATGGCTCTTCACCCAAACTGTTTCTGTTTTTTTTTTTACCATGTGTAACAGTGTAGCTGCTACTGAGCTGGAAATGTACTCCATTAAGGCAAACACAGATTCCTCTAGAGGAATACTGGTGACCTTTGACCTCTCTGTCTCACAGTGATTCTGCTGTAATTTTTTAAAGACAATGCTGACATGTGTAGGATCAACATAACAACCACTAAGTGTGAATCATGCACCATCAAAGTAGCATCAGACCTGTTATAAGTGGGTTCAACATGAGCTCTTTATCGTCCTGAGTGTCCAGAGTTACAACAGCCACTCGGATGAAAACGACCCACAGAGGATACAGATGATCATCCAAAGAGCCATCGCTGATGCCGACTGGATTCTTGATAAAGTAAGGATGGCAGCAGGAAGACTAGTAAGTTGTTACACACACATACAAGTAAACTGTCTTTTAAAATTCTTTTATAATTCAATTCACAGTATACCAAGAAGAAGTGAGCTTCCAGTGGGGGGCGCCGTACCTGAAGTTACACTGATAAACGTGCTGTCCTGGTGTTGCCTGTTTTTAGGGGGAGGACTTCTCCCTGCTGTGAATTCTGTTCTCAAAGTTTGTCATTAAAGTCTCGATCAGTACCTCGGTGGTCCTGTTATTTGGAGTGGCACGCTGTACACGTGAACTGAAATCCTTTGAATGGAGTCTTAAAAGCTGCGGCTCTTAGAGGAGCTGTTCAGTTTCTTTGATTTGCTGTTTTATCAGATACGTATCAGTAGCTCCAAATGTGAGTCAGAGCTCACAGACTCCCATGTTAAAATGCCAAGCTTTACAGCGTTGAAAGCTTTTTTACCGCTCCTTTTGGCCTCCATGTTTAGTTCCTTATTCATGAAGGAGGACATGCAGGGGGTCGGAGTGGGGGAAGAGGATGCAGGGAGAGGGTGAGATGGAGGCAGATGATCCACAGCAGAGAGCCCTAACAGGAGCGGCTGAAAGAAGTAGTCAGCGTGAGCCGATAACCAGGCCTAAATGGAATCTGCAGATTATTTTCATAGTGATGCAGGAGGAAAATCTGTGGAGTTCCGTGGGTTGCGCCAGGAAGGGCATCTGGCGTAAAACCTCTGCCACATTACCAGTGCGGATTAATCCGCTGTGGCGACTCCTTGGGGAGAATACAAGGGAGCAGCTGAAGGTACTTTATTGTTTCCTGAGCAGAGATGATTCATTCAAAACAATAAATAAACCTACATTTTAGGTTTTATAACTGGCTGGAATAAGTAATTTACTCAAAGCTTTTGAATTTAACACTTTTAATTTCACCATGAAGGTTTAAGGAGAGCCTTTTCACAGAGACAGAGAGGAGGAAATGGCAAACATTTGTCTCGCAACACGCACCTCTTCAAACTCCAGACGTCGTGTGGACCTGCTGATAACTTAGCACGGCACCCTCTCATCCAAATATGGTCACCTCTCACTCCGAAAAACCAACATGGCAGCGTCCAGAATGCTCACACTGAGGCTTCACAATATAGGGTCCAGAAACTAATGGGTAAGATCACAGCCATCTTTTATTGACACTCTATGAGCTATAGTCAGTGTATTACATACTCACTGGCCACATTATTAGGTACACCCCGCTAGTACTGAGTTGGACCCTCTTTTGCCTTCAGAAGTGTTTTAATGCTTTGTCGCATGGATTCAACATGGTGATGAAACATTCCTCACGGATTTTTCTCCATATTCACATGAGAGCCTCACACAGTTGCTGCACATTTCTCAGCTGAACATCCACAATGAGAATCCATCACACCCCTAAAGGTGCTCTGTTGGAATTTGAGTACAGTGAACTCATTGTCATGTTCAAGAAACCAGTTTGAGATGCTTTGAGCCTTATGACGTGTTATCCTGCTAGAAGCAGCCATCAGAAGATGGTACATTCTCTTCATAAAGTGATGGAGATGGTCAGCAACAATACTCAAACAGGCTGTGGTTAAATGTGCTTAGGCGGTACTAAGGGGACAGTGGACCAGAGTGACCCAAGAGAGTATCCCCCACACCGTTACACCACCAGCAGCCTGAACCACTGTGGCAAAGCAAGATGGATCCATGCGTTCATGTTTTTTATGCCAAATTCTGACCCCATCATCTGACTGTGGCAGCAGAAATAGACTCATCAGACCAGGCAACATTTTTCCAGTCTTCTTTGGTGAGCCTGTGTAAGCTATAAGCTCAGTTTCCTGTTCTTACCCCGTGTGGTCTTCTGCTGCTGTCAGCCATCACGTGTCGTGCATTCAGAAACGCTCTTCTGCATACCTTGGCTATAAAGAATTTTGCAGCAATGTGAACCTTAGGCATTCCAGCTGTCAGTTTTTCAAGTAACCTGATGAGATTTCACCCCATGCTTCCTGGAGCATCTCCCACAAGATGGATTAGCTTGTTGGGAGTCTTCCTCCGTACCACACGGTCAAGCTGCTCCCACAACGGCTCAATAAGTTTCAGATCTAGAGACTGTGCTGACCTCTCCATTACAGTCAAAATTCTGGCTGACCGCTTAGTCTTTAAATATTGCTGACACATGTTGGAGGTGTGTTTTAGGATGAAATTGGCCCCAATCAAGTGCTGTCCACAGGGTGTGGCATGGTGTTACAAAATCTTGAGACAGCTTTTCTTCCTTAAGGTCCCTTACATTCTGTACAAATCTCCTATTTTAAAACCTCCAAAGCACCCAGACCATCACACTGCCTCCACCACTTGACTGGTGTTATTAAGCTGTTCTTGTATCTTTCCATTTCTTCTGCCACTCACAAATGTTCTTCTGGTTGATCTGAAGACCTCAAACTCATCTGTCCACAACACCTTCTTCCAGTCTTCCAGTGTCTGTGCTCTTCTGTCCATTTCAGTCTTTTCTTTTTATTGGTCTGAGTAGTGACTTTTTCTTGGTAATTCTGAAGTCCAGCAACCTGAAGTCTCCTCTTCACTGTTGATGCTGACACTGGTGTGTGATGGTTACTATCTAATGCAGCTGTTAGTTGATGTCTTGTGATGCGTCTTTCTCTTAAACTACACTCTCTCAGATGTTTGTCTTCTTGCACAGTTGTGGATCAGGGCCTCCCACTCCTTTTTCTGACCTTGTAAGAGCCAGTTTGTGCTGCTCTCTGAAGGGAGTAGTTAACAGCATGGTAAGAGATTTCAGGTTTTCCTCACATTTAATAACCTTCCTTTGTAAGCACAACAGCAGACGGGTCTCTAAAGAAAGTTCATTCTTTGTGGACATTTTGAGCCTGTAAACAAACAACTGCTTATCCTTCAGACACTAAACCAACCTAAAGAATGCCATGCTCCTTTTATGGAGGCAGATGATCCGCTGTGGCCGAAAGAAGATTAGTACAACAGTTTCAGCTGTGCAACACAATTACAAAAGGGCTTTCTAATGATCAATTAATCAGAATCAGAATACTTTATTAATCCCCGGGGGGAAATTACTTAAAATGCCTTATAAAATGATTAAGTTGAATTAGCAGCCATACCAGGAGATTGATGCAGAGGACTGACAGCTGCTGATATTAGGCCTCTATGCAAAAATGTAGATCATTCTTTAAAAATCATCTCTTTCATTTTAATTCTTTGTAAATTGCATGAAAATGTGTGTTTCTTTGGAAACAATGAAATTTGCGAGTGACCCCAAATTGTTGAGTGGTAGTGTATATATTCACAGTACAGAAAGAAGAAATTACATTTACTTTGTCAAACTTTTCTCTGTCAAACAGAGACTACAATATGTAAAATCACAACATACAAGTTGTGTGTAGGGAAACAGAGCACCACAATATTTGCGTATCAAGTAATCTTTATTAAGATAATACTTAATAGCACAAAGTTAAACTCTGCTCGTCCACCTATCCCACATCATGGAGGCAAAGACTTTTTTGTGCAATATACAGTATTCAAGTATAACCATTTTTTTCCAATTAATGTTGAATAACAAGGATATACATAAGAGAATGTTTATGTGTTGGCTGTACCAAGAAAATGGAATGAAAAACAGAAAAAACTCCTGTTCATTTTTACTTAAACTAAAATATATTTACACATCCATGCACATGCAGTATTAATTTCCATTGATACAAAAAGTAATAAAACTAGATATACAGACTAGTTCTTCAGTATAAATAGTATAAATAGATTTCCTTTGTATAAATAGCTCCACCATCTTCAGTGTTGGTGTGAGATATTTGGTGCAAACAGAATGAACAACTGAAGCTCTCTGCACTGTAAATCCACACACCTGCTGACCAGACTGGAAACAGCAGGCAGCGGGCTGTCAGTTCACACAGCAACACGCCACAGAAGGAGGTGGTTTACAGAGGAGGTGTCCATCGGAGCTTGCTTCAGACGAGGTCTCTGAAAACAGGACAGGCACTGAGGAAAAGTTGTACGTTTAGTGTTTGGTCACGTCCTCATTTCTGTAGAATAAACTGGTCGATGAACTCGTTCTGCTCCGACTCAACTTTGGACAAGGCTTCGTACTCGATACGATATCTGCAACGAGAACACAACAGAAAGCTGTAACCAACCTGATGTAATACAGCAGAAACACCTGTGCATCCATCACTCATACCTACCACACAATAAGACTTTAAATAATGAAGCGTGGCACCCTCACACCTGAACACAACACATTCACTTATGTGTATGGAAATGACTTTAGTCTGTGTAAAAACTAAGTGCACCATCTGATTTATGAAACATGGGACAGCCAATTTGTTCTTCGCACTGTGTGCATGTTGCTGAATCAGAATCTTTAAATTCACAGGCATGTTCTCATTACCTGCAATCTGCACACTGTCACGCCCCCATTCCTATATATAAGCAAACATGTTGACCTCAAGCTGGATCATGGTGGTTACGTTTACAGTCTAATTTACGGTATGTATTTGCCAAAGCAGAGGGGCATACAACATACACCAGGGGTCTCGAACCTGTGGCTTTTGCCCATCTCCAGTGACTCCCTGAGACTTTGACAAGAAACTACATAAATATGAAAACCACCCTCCTAATTTTGTCAGAAGTCAGTAGGTGTGGTTAGAATGGATATATTCATATAACTGTCTCACTTTAGTTCCCCGAGCTACAGAGTCCAAATCCAAAATAACAAATAAATAAATAAAACCCCAAGGAAAACAGAGAAATGATTCCATGGAAACAGTTTTGGTCATCTAGTTCTATCATTTTAAAAATGCAACAAAAACATGGCATTTATTTCAACAAAAAAATGCAAAGTTTAAGTAGTAAATAAATAAAAAGCCTGCATAACAGTCACATGTGGTAAAAAGTTTAATTATTTACCTGTATTAGCAGTATATATAATCTTCACCTTCATTAAGTTAATATAAGAGAAGCTTTAATACATTTACCGCAAAGTTTTGTAGCAGGTAAAAAGTTAAGTTAAACACAACAAACACCACAAACAGCTAATATTCAATACATTTAAATACGTAGCCATTATAAGGCTCAAATACGTTTTGTGGCTTCATACAATTTGTGAGTCAAGAACTGATTCAAAGTGGCTCTTTTGATAGTAAAGGCTGCCAAAACCTGACCTCCACAGACACTGCTGCATGCAGTCCTTTAAAAAAAAGTGAGGACAATGCCAGATAAAAAGTGGGCGGAGACAGCAAAGGGAGCAATAGTGAAGTTCAACACACAGAGGGAGAAATGCCACAACATCAAAAATCCAACAGTGGCTTCTTTATGGTTTTTAACACCTGTTTTCACTTCTTTACTAAACTGAACTAGGAACAGCAAGCAAGACCAGCCCACTGACGGGTGTTTTTGATACAGACGAGGGTCTGAAAAGCTGTGCTTTAGCTCTTCATAGGCCCAACACAGCACTATGCCACTAAAGCAACAGACCAAGAAAACATCCATCTGAAAGCTAGAATAACAAACTGTGACTCAAGTAAGCTGCTGTGGGGAAAAAACAGCCTCACAAAAGAAAAATATCTAAACACAGATGAGATGAAAAAGACAGACACCGCTGAGTCAGCCTGTAATAAGAAACTTACTGAAAAAAGAATTAAATATAAATGGTATATTACAAAGAAATGAGATATTAAGTGACGGCATCCAGCAAGAATTTTAGTGGGTGTTTCTTGTTTTTAAAAAAAACCTGTTCTATGATGTGTTTTCTTTAATGAAACGTTGGCTACTTTATGTCTGTTAGATCTTTGTACTGGTGAAAGCCAGCAAAGAAAAAGATCATATAACGTGAGTTTTGACTCATCAGATTTAAAAATCTTCTTTAGAAACCTTCCACAAGTTGCTACTAGGCATCAGCGACACACTGAAGCACTGCAGGAGAAAATAAACACAATAACAGTTCTACAAATAAACAATTACAAAAAGTGACATTGTATATAATACAAGTACATCTCAACGAATCAGAATATCATAAAAAAGTTCAATATTTTTTGTCACTCATTTCAGAAAGTGAAACCCATATATTATATAGATTCATTACACAAAGTGAAATATTTCAAGCCTTTATTTCTTGAAATTTTGATGATTATGGCTTATAGATAATGAAAACCCAAAATTCAGTGTCTCAGAAAATTAGAATATTACATGAGATCAATAAAAAAGGATATTTGAAACAGAAATGTCAGGCTTCTGAAAAGTATGTTCATTTCTATGCACTCAGTACTTGGTTGGACCTCCTTTGGCATGAATTACTGCATCAGTGTGGCGTGGCATGGAGGCAGTCAGCCTGTGGCACTGCTCAGGTGTCATGGAAGCCCAGGTTGCTTTGATAGCGGCCTTCAGGTCATTGGATTGTTGGGTCTGGTGTCTCTCATCTTCCTCTTGACAATATGGGGTTCAGGTCAGGTGAGTTTGCTGGCCAGTCAAGCACAATAACACCATGGACATTAAACCAGCTTTTGGTACCTTTGGCAGTGTGGGCAGGTGCCAAGTCCTACTGGAAAATGAAATCAGCATCTCCATAAAGCTTGTCAGCAGAAGGAAGCATGACGTGCTCTAAAAGTTCTAGGTTTTCATTATATATAAGCCATAATCATCAAAATTTCAAGAAATAAAGGCTTGAAATACTTCACTCTGTGTAATGAATCTATTTAATAGATGGGTTTCACTTTCTGAAATGAGTGACAAAAAATACTGAACTTTTTCATGATATTCTGATTTGTTGAGATGTACCTGTAAGTACTAGCTACAGAAGAAGCACACTTGTTCTTAGTAAACCTGCTAATGGTGTAACTGGTACTTTGTGTAATTGCAAACAACGTATTTATTCAGGCTAGTATGAGCGGTATTGGAGTGCAACAATTCTGAAACAACCATCTGCGATACAATACATACAGTGATTTCCACATGGAGTTGTTCAAAAAAAATGATGTTTCCTTGTTATTCATCCCCTCAGAAAAGTTGAAGTGTTGGAGACATACTGCTACCCACACAGTTTTTTACCTCTCCAGCTGCATCTTCTTCTCTGCTATGAGAGCCTGAAGCTGCTGCTGTTGAGCCTCTCTTTGCTTTGCCACAGACGTCAGCAGATTTCTGGCTCCAATTGCCTGTAGGGGAACAACACAGAATGACAGCTAATGAAGCTCTTATTCTCATGATCACATACTGTGCACTTTACCTGAGAGGAAGCAGCGGTTCAGACACACTCAGAGCTATAATACAGTAGAACTACAACTTCTTTTGCAATGGAATTAGCCAATGAAATGTTTCAAATGCCAAGGTTACCTTCATCTTTTCTGTCTCTGCTTCTTTTGCCAGTTCATCCACCAGCTCAATCAGACCACCCACTATCTTCTGAAACTGGCCAATTTCTGCAAAGAAAAACACATATGTACATGTAGGACCTGCCGATGCCAGGAGGGCAGACATGGCCAAGTATGAACTTTGCTTACTGTCCACAAATTCTCTGCATTCTTCTTTGAGCTCTGAAGTCTTCTGGCTGACATCAGGCTCCAGTACCCGCAGCTTGTTGAGTTCATCAAAATAAAAGCCTGCCTCAGCTAATGGGTCTTTAGCCATGGCCGCAGGGCCTGTGACACAGGAGGCAAAAAGAGTAAAGAAGATCAGGACGAGAGACGATAAACATGCTTCAAATACAGAGCTGTGAGGAGGCTGTCCACATGAAGGACAGGTCCTTTAAAGACACTGACTGCAAAATTAATATAATTAATATAATTCCAGACTTAATTAATACTATTAATGAACAGGTTGTGAAAAGGCAAGTGCTATGATGTACTTGATTTTATTTCATTTTCAATTTCAAAATCTAAAGTCCAGCCCAACCTTTTGTGTAATGCCTATTTGTACCACAAGATGATGTAGTGAGTCAGGGAGCGTCAAGTTGGCTCTCAGTCCAACAGACAAAGAAGAAAGGAGCACAGCGAAACAGATGTGGAAGGACAGGTACTAAACTGCACAGCAAACAGTGCCTGTAGCTCCTGGAAATGGACTCTTCTCACCACAAGAACCGACTCAAAGACAGAAATCATGCTCAGTTGTGTGGTGGGAGAAATGCTGCGTTTGATCAAGACATCAATATCCAGTCACTTTGATGCAACATGTGCAGCACAAAAAGAATACGGTCTTACAGCAGGTGTAGCAGCTGCTCTCCACCTCTGTACAAACACAGCGGGTGAGACAGAAAGAGACAGCAGGGAGTGCAGCAGATTTCAACATGAAGAGAAAGTTTATACCAGCCAGAGAGCAGCGAGTCACAGTAAACACAGCACTGACGGTTCAGCCCAGTCATTCATTAATACACATCACAGATATCAGCTGAACGGGTCATTTTTATGCAGACGATACCATTATTTATTGCTGTTCAACGTCAGTCACTCCGGCTTTTTACAAGCTGCTTTTAATGTTATCCAGTCTTGTTTATATGATCTTAAATTGGTTTTAAACACAGATAAAACCAAGCTCATGGGTTCCCCTCATACAAAGGTGCTACCACAAAACATTTAAAATATTATAACATCTAAAGGAAAACCTATAGAGCAGGTTTTAAATTACAAGTACTTGGGTTTTATTTTAGATCAGAAGCTTTCATTTAAAGCTCATGTCAAAATTCTGGTTACTAAACTTAGCATGAGGCTTGGGTTCTTTTTCAGAAACAGAACCTGCTTCTCTCTCCGGGCCAGAAAGAAATTAGTGACAGCGACCTTTTTGGCCATTCTTGACTATGGGGACATGCTTTACTTGAGTGCATCAACCAAATGTCTCCAGTCCTTGGAGACTGTGTTTCATTCGGCACTGAGATTTGTCACTGGCTGTAGTCGTCTCACCCACCACTCTGAACTGTGTATGAAATCGAACTTGCCTTCTTTGAGGACACGCAGATACACACCCTGGCTGACCCCAATTTATAAGGCTCTCTTAGGCCTGATTCCTCCTTCTTTGTGTGCTTTATTGCAGAAAACAAGTAGTTGCTATGCCTAGCATTCTTGTACTGCACTTCTTCTATCTTTTCCTCGGGTAAGGACTGAAATAGGAAAAAGAGCTTTCAGCTTTGCTGTCCCCTCGGTATGGAATACTCTACAGACTGAACTGAAACTTCCTGAAGTTATCCCACCTAGAGCCTTCTGTTTTATCCTGAGGAATAGACAGCGTGAGACCACTCAACAGTGCCTGTGTTTTTAAATCTTATACTGTTGTTTAATTGTTGTTATAGCTCCTGTACTTCTTACTGAAAACACTATGTTATTAATCCATACTGTCACATCCTGTAACTGTTTTTATGACATGTGCTGCTGACCTTCTGGCCAGGTCACCCTTGTGAAAGAGATCCTGATCTCAATGGGTTCTTTACCTGGTTAAATAAAGATTAATAAATAATAATAAATAAATGGGTAAAAAGGATTTTAGTTATTCCATTTTCCTAAAAAAAAAAGTAACAGTTTTCTGAGTTCATGTATAACTAATGGTAACAGTAGGATAAGGTGGTGTAACAGCAGCTTTATATTAAAGGTTGTAGCTTCTGTCTATGAGGGTTGCTGAGGTTCAGCGGAGTTAAGCTTACAATAATACAGTCGCTGGGTGTGATTCATAACTCTCTGCCAAAAAGTTAACCTGACGATCTCCCATCCATAAATCAGTTTTCTTCAATCAGTTTGGACTGCTGTCAAAGGATGAGAGGCCCCTGAACAGGTCACCAGGTCACTAACACAGAGGCACACCTGTGGTCAATTTATAACCTTCAATTAACCCAAAGAGCATAGCTTTGTACTCTATAACATACAAACTCCACCGAAAGGCCCCAGCTGAGCAGGAAGTTTGAACCCAGAACCTTCTTAAGTTAACTGAGCAGTGTGGCCCATGCTGACCCGGCTGACCCCTACGGCACTCCAACCTCTGGTCAACTTCTACATCTTCCTGTTTTTTAATCCAGGTTCAGCTGCTCTAAGGGTCCTGCCACACCATGACGATTTAACAAGCTAACAAGCCGACGCATCCAAATTCCTCTAAAATGCTGGCATACGCAGAACAATGATGTTACATGGACGTAAACATATCATATAATAATAACGAATGCTGGCGTACTGCCGGCATTCACAACTTGAAGCCCATTTATACCACTCCCCTTAAATGTACCACGTATGTATGGCAGCTGCGTGTTAAAAACACGTTCAGTACAACTGGATCACGTCAAATACTTCTACAAACGTCAGTATGTGTTGGAGGTATGTTTGACATATGTTACACATATGTTAAAAACTTGTTACTCACAGGTTATTAATACGTTTTGGGTACACCAGACATCATCTCCACGTATTTTGACAGTAACATGAGTCTCCACATGCATTAAGTACCTGCAACATATTGTCTTCTTATGTGGGACGTATGAGCCATATGCTGGCAAACATCGGAAATTTTGTGCATGCTCAAAATTTTCCAGCGACCTCGCCGTACTACCACGTATCCCAGTGTACTTCAGCGTGCTCTTAACTTATAAAAATGTCCCTAGAACTTAATTGACGTTTGCCAGCATGTTTGCAGTTTTTTCCTACGTCGGCATACGCCTGTTAAATCGTCAAGGCTTCCTGACAGTTCAGTGTGAAGCCCCTGATGATTTAATGAGTGTATGCTGGCGTAGGGAAAAAACTGCAAGTACGTCAATCACGTTCTAGAGAAGTTTTCTACTAGTTAAGAGCACGCTGAAGTTCGCCGGTCTACGAGGTAGTACGAGGGTCTACGAGGTAGTACGGCAAGGTTTGGGGAAAGTTTTGAGCATGCACAAAATCTCTTGATGCTCGCCAGCCGTATGCCTCTTACGTCTCGCATACGATGACCATATGTTGCAGGGACTCAATGCATATGGAGACTTACGTTACTCATGTCAAAATACGTGGAGATAATGTCTAATTAACCCAAAAGGTATTACTAACCTATAACACGTTTTTAACATATATCAAACATACCACCAACGCATAGTACCGTTTGCAGACGTACGTGATCCAGTCGCACTGAACCTGTTTCTAGCACACAGCTACCATATAATTGCGTATGTGGTGCGTTTAAGGGGAGTGGTATAAATGGGCTCAAGTTGTGAATGCTGGCAGTACGCTAACATATATGTTGCGTATACGTCCGTGTGCCAGCGTTTAAAGGGAAGCTGAATGCGTCAGTATAAGCTTGTTAGATCGTCACGGTGTGACAGGAGCTTACGGCTTCCTGACAGGTCGCTGGGAGTGAATGCTGACACACCGGTTACCGTCAGCAGCGGGGTCAGGAGTGGACCTCCGTGTTGTTAAAACGTGCGGTGTGAACGTTTGGTTGAACCGTGACTCTGAGCGAACACGTTACACCAACTTTATTCACTTTCTAAAGTCAAATAAACGCAACCTTAGCGTTCCTCCTGCGGAACTTCTGTGCTCCATGTCAACGTCAACGCTGACTAACGTCTTCACCATTAAGTATTTACGTTCATAAACGCGCCCGGTGAGCCAGTACCGCGGTTAAAGTAGGACTGTATCCCTCCGCCACAGGCTAAAGCTCTTGTTGTTAGCTACCATGCTAAAACGCGTTAGCTCGCTGAATTACCGGCGCTAGTTAGCAACGTCTCGCTGACCAGCTCACTAACAGCGTGGACAGGTTAAAGCCGGCGGCCTTCCTGTCATAACGGAGCTGTAATAAGCTGGATGGTGTTTTAATGAGCGTCAGAGTTACCTGATACACACCGCCGTCTCTCTGTGAGGATGTGGCACAGCAACGGCCGCCTCACGCTCCTCCCCCCGCGCCGTGTGTGGGAAGTTTACACACGCAGATTAGTGCGCTGGAAAGTTTGCTGTCGTGTCCTACATCAGCAACCATCGCTGGCGACAGAGACGTTTCCAGCAACGTGTGAGCACAAATAATGATCTGTATGAAAACACGTCCTGCCTACTAACGAACCTGATCATACATCACCGCTACAAAATGCACCTTCCTCCGCCACACAGGATTATTCCGCATCGGTAAGAGGTTTTACGCCGGATGCCCTTCCTGAGGCAACCCTCCACGTTGAGGCGGACCTTTTGCCTTGCTCCACTACACTGCAGGGACAGTGATTATTACAAATTAAAATGTTTTTGAAAAATGAACCGTGGTTCATTTTCATGTTTATATTTCACTATCAGAGTCACAGGTTCAAGACCCGGCCCTAACTCCTCTGTCACATCAACACTCTGCATGTCCTCATTCTCTGTGTCCATGTCCTCCTTCACTGTGTCCATGTTCCTTCACTGTGTCAATGTCCTCCTTTACTGTGTCCATGCCCTCATTCACTGTGTCCATGTCCTCCTTCACTGTGTCCATGTCCTCCTTCACTGTGTCCATGTCCCTTCACTGTGTCCATGTCCTCCTTCACTGTGTCCATGTCCTCCTTCTCTGTGTCCAAGTCCCTTTTCTGTGTCCATGTCCTCCTTCACTGTGTCCTTGTCCTCCTTCTCTGTGTCCATGTCCCTCCTCTGTGTCTCTGCCTGGAAGTCCACAGGAGGTAAAAATCAAAAGTCAGATTAGTGTCATGTATGAGATGTGATCTGGTACTGTGCAAAAAGTCTTGAGCTGTGACTGAGCACTCAAAGCTTTTTTTACTGTGAGCCTCATTCACACACACACACACACACACACACACACACTCACACACACTCACACACACACACACACACACACACACACACACACACACACTCTGATGGGTGCATGGACTGGGGGGAGCAATTTGGGGTTCAGTGTCTTGCCCAAGGACGCTTCGGCATGCAGACTGGAGAAGCCAGGGATCAAGCAG
>VUQH01081457.1:0-19781 GCA_015106775.1 Etroplus canarensis | reverse complement strand
CTTTGTGACAGAAGAATAGCAGCAAGAGTAAAAGGGAAGGTTTACAAGATGGCAGTGAGACCTGCTATAATGTACGGTTAGGAGACGGTGGCACTGATGAAAAGACAGGAGGCAGAGCTGGAGGTGGCAGAATTGAAGATGTTGAGATTTTCGCTGGGAGCGACCAGGATGGACAGGATTAGAAATGAGTACATCAGAGGGACAGCTCAGGTTGAGAAGTTTGGAGACAAAGTCGGAGAGGCAAGGCTGAGACGGTTTGGAAATGTTCAGAGGAGGAATAGTGGATGTATTGGACAAAGGATGTTGAAGATGGAGCTGCCAAGAGGAAGACCACAAAGAAGGTTCATGGACATAGTGAAGGAGGACATGAAGAAGGTTGGTGAGACAGAAGACAAGGCAAGGAACAGGATGAGATGGAGGCAGCTGATCCACTGTAGAGACCCCTAACAGGAGCAGCCAAAAAAAGAAGAAGAAGAAGAAGAAAAAGAAGCTTATTGTCATCATCCTTATTATTACCACTCTCTTATTTTGGTGTGATTTCTCTCTTACACTAGTGTGCTGCTTTCACTTTATCTTGCTGCTGAAACATTTGAATTTTCCCCACTGTGGGACCATTAAAGGTATATCTGTTCTTACTGCATGGTGAAGTGAAGTGTAATTTTGTCAGCAACCCATTAATAAGGAAGCTGCTTTTAAAAAAATAAACCCAAGCACCACACAGAGGTTCTGTGTGTCTAACTGTAAACCTGTTATAAGACATTTACCCATTAATGGAGTTGAACAGTGTCTTGTACTCCTCCAGTGTCTGGTTTATCCTGCAGAAATAGGAAGGTCAAGAGTCAGCTGGGTTATAAACACGGTATTACACAACTGTTTATGAAGGAGTGGCAGTTATGTCGTTAGGCAATAGCAACTGGCAGTAATGCAAGTAAACGATAACATGCAGTAGTTCTGCTGGTGGATGATAACAGCTCACATAACAGGTACGACTCTCGCCCCTGCTGACTCCAGGAACTTCACATATGAGGCAGCAATGTAAGCCGTCTGGTTGGGTTTGGGTGAATAAACCTCCTGGGCCAGCACACCTTTTTGGAAGAAAAACACAGCTCACATGGCTCCAAGCTCCCCTTTCACACGATACAGTAACAGCAACACGGCTTCGGTAACTGCCAGTAGGTTAAAAGCCCAGCTCCGGCTAAAAACGCGCTGATAAACTTACCAATGATGGGTCTGTCATTTACTGTGGCACTCTTGGCTGATGAATAAAATGGCAGACACGAAAGAGAAACGCAAAGCAATAACAAGAACATGTTTCTAGCCGTAAAACAAGATTTCGCACGTCCAAGTTTCGCCATTAAGCCGGCGGTGAGAACACTTCCTAGATACGCCCTTCAAAATAAAAACACTACTTCAGTCGACTTTTATTTTTTAAAGTCCCTGTCCCACCATGACGATTTAACAAGCGTATGCCGACGCATTCAAATTCCTCTAAACCGCTGGCATACACAAAACAATAATGTTAAATGGACGTATGCATAACATATATGATAGCGTACTGCCGGCATTCACAACTTGAAGGACATTTATACCACTCCCCTTAAACGCACCACATACGCAATTATAGGGCAGCTGTGTGTTAGAAACATGTTCAGTTTGACTGGCTCACGTCAAATACTTCTACAAATGTTGATATATGTTTCAGGTATGTTTGATATATGTTACACATATGTTAAAAACATGTTACTCATAGGTTATTGATATGTTTTGGGTACCGCCACCTTTTTTGACATGAGTAATGTGAGTCTCCGTATGCATTAAGTACCTGCAACATATGGTCCTCGTATGTGGGATGTGTTGGCAAACGCTGGAGATTTTGTGCATGCTCAAAATTTTCCATCAACCTTGCCGTACTACCGGCGTACTTCAGCGTGCTCTTAACTTACAAAAACGTCCCTAGAACTTAAGTGACGTATTTGTTGATGTATTAATTCCTATGTCGGCATACTCTTGTTAAATCATCAAGTTGTGACAGGGGCTTTACAAGCATGTGCCGATGTATGAAAAAATCTGCAAATATGCTGGCGTACCTTGAATAAGTTATTGATAAGTTTTGAATAAGTTAAGAGCACCCTGAAGTAGAAGGGCGAGGTTGCTGGAAAATTTTGAGCATGCACAAAATTTCCAACTTTTGCCAGCGTATGGCTCATAGGATGGGTATACACAGGCCATGTTTCAGGAATGTTATGCATACCTTGACTCACGTTACTCATAAGGTAAAATATGAGGAGATAATGTCTAGCATACCCAGAATGTGTTACTAACCTATGTGTAACATATATCGAACTTACCTCCAACGCATATTGATGTTTGTAGACGTATTTGATGTGATCTAGTCGTACTGAACGTGTTTTTGACAGACGGCTACCGTACAAAAGTTGTAAGTGCTGCGTTAGGGGGTGGTGTAAATGGGCTTCAAGTTGTGAATGTGGACAATACGCTGGCATTCGTTGGTATTATGTCCTATATATGTTAGCAATACGTTATGTATACGTCCATTTAACATCATTGTTCTGCGCATGCCAGCGTTTTACGTAGAGGAATTTGGATGCGTTGGCATATGCTTGTGAAATTGTCATGGTGTGACTGGGCCCTAATGAAATACATAAAGGTGTACCTTTGACTGTCCAGGGAGTCACCACAGCAGATTAATCCGCTGGCAGAGGTTTTACACCGGATGCCCTTCTTGACGCAACCCTCCCCACCAGGAATCGAACAAGGGTCCTTTCGCATGTAAAGTAAATGTATAAACCACTACATATCGGGGACACCAAGGAAATAAAGAATGATATTTTGGGTCAAAAAGAAGAGGATTTTGGCTCATTCAGACTTTGGTTAATTCCTCCACTGATCAAGCACCAAATAACACCACAACTTGTTACAAATTCAAATATTATCTGACAGCTGTTTGGTGATTTCTGGTTCTGATTTCTAAGCTTTTCCCTTGATTTTAAAGTCTACACACTAAAACATGTAAAACACAGTGGATTTAGTGTGAACAATTATTTTTGTGACTATATTTAAAACACACACACAAAACAACTAAAAAAATCATTTTACTATACACTCATTCACACATTTCCACATTTTAATTCTTTTAATTCTTTTAATTCTTACAGATAATGCCTCAAGCCATGGCCATAACCTCACAGCCAGTCTGGTTGGAGACTATAAGGCGGTTCACGTTTACACCAGCAACAGCCAGCTTCTCATGTAACTGCCTAATGACATCTTCAGTAAGAGCACGAGTGCGAGCCAGGATCCAGGCGAAGTCAATGTTCCAAAGTCCGAAGTAGTCAGAACAAGAGTACACCAAGGCATAAGACTGGTAATCTGTACAGAGCACCCAATAGGGAGCACCAGAAAGACCTGGATATAGAAACACATTGTAGATAATAGCAGCAGGTTATGGTGGGTGGTATTTAATAATGTTATTTCCAACCCCAGTTCCAAAAAGGTTGGGTTGCTGTGTGAATTATAAATAACACTACAACTCAGTGATTTGCAAACCTCACATATCAACATTTCATTCACAAAACAACATAGAAAAACTTCAAATGTTAAAAGTGAGACAGTTTACTATTTCATGAAAAATACTAGCTCATCTTGAATTTGATGGCAGCAATACATGTCAAAAAGTTGGGGCAAGAAAAGGGTGGAAAAGTAAGTGGTACTAAAAAGAAACAGATGGAGGAACATTTGCAACTAATTAACTCAATGCATAATGGGCCAGTAATGTGGTTGTGTATAAAAACAGCACCTTAGAGAGGCAGTCTCTCTTAAGTAAAGATGAGCAGAGGTTTAGCAATCTGCCAGAAACTGTGTCTAGAAATTGGGAGGCAATTTCAGAATAATGTTCTCCAGACTAAAACTGCAAAGACTTTGAATATTCCATCATCTACAGTACATTATACCAAAAGATTCCAAGAATCTGGAGACATCCATGTGCACAAGGGGTGTGGCCGAAAAGCAATATTGGATGATCTTTGGACCCCTCAGGTGGCACTGCATCACAAACAGTCATGATTTGGTCATGGAAATCACTTCATGGGCTCAGGAACACTTCTGGAAATGTCTTTGAAAACAGTTTGCTGTGCCATCCACAAATGCAGGTTAAAGCTCTATCATGCAAAGAAGAAACTACATGTGAACATGATCCAGAACTGCTGCTATACTTGTCTGGGCTAAAGTTAATTTAAAATGGATTGAGACGGAGTAGAAAACTGTGTTGAGGTTTCATGATGCCATCCGGCATCTTGACATTTGATATGTTTTCTATGTTCTGTTGTGGAAAAATGTTGATTTGAGATTTCCAAATTGTTGTATTGTGTTTTATTTTATTTGTATTTTACACAGCATCCCAATATTTTTAGGACTGGGGTTGTAATATTGAAACCTATTAGCTCAGTTTAAAAAGTACCTTTAAAGAAGCTGACACTGAGAATAGCCGGCTGAGATGAGTCTTTAACTTTGGCAACTCCCTCAATTGAGCTTATCGACCCATCAGACCTGCATGGTGAATAAGAGAAGAATACAAAGAGGAAAAAAAAACTAAATATATGGTTTCACCACACATAGAAATAGCAAAATTTTAGTCAAGCAAATGTTCAGCAGTGCAGCTGAAACCTTACAGGAGCTCTGCATTGTAAACTCTGACTGTCCCATCAGGTTGAAGACTGTATGTAGCCTGGTTGCACGTTCCTCTTTCAAATGTAGCTGGAAGCTTCTCTATTTCATACCAGGTTCCCATATACTAGAGGAAGAACAGAACAGTGGCTTTAAACATCCGCTGGCAGCAGTGTTTTCCTTAAACACTCAACAACTACTGTCTTTACCTCAGCTAAAGAACCCCAAACATGACGTAAACAGGACTGGTCACACTGCACACCATATTAGTTAAGAAACTCCAGGTCAGCAGAAAGGAGACAGCATTAATTCATTATAATACCTTTGTAATGTTGAAGTCCTCCTGAACAGATGGCTGGGGGCACTTGCCAAGATGGACAGACTGACCGTCAGTTGCAGCTGCAGTCAGGAGAAACACAAACAGGACCTTCAAATCAAAGTTGATTAAACAGTTGATTAAACTTGGTTAAATTCAAAACAAGAATGTAAAAATGCCACAGTACCTGAAATGCCTTCATGTCCAAAAGTCACTTAAGAGATACTAAAATAAGAAGAAATTCTATTATAATATTACTACTACTATCACTCTATTGTGTGCTGTTACCTGAACAAGGTCTGAGGGTTTAGTTTGGCTTTTCTTTCCATGTCTGAACTTTGGAAGGGCTATTTGTTTGGAGAGCCATATTTAGATTGTGTTTACAAAGGCTTCCATGTCAAGTGCAAGACCAGATCAGAATGACATTCAATGCATGACTGCAAAGATACAGTATAGTAAACTATCAGTGCTGTAGGTATGCACTGGCAGGGCTGGAAGAAGCTTACTTCTATTAATCCCCAATTACTTTTTCAACACCTATGCACTCAATAAATTATGATTTGCAACTCCAAGTGAGCTGTTTCAAGAAAAATCAAACAAATGCATGACTGCTTGTTTTGAAAGTCTCAAGCACTCTATCATTGCTGTTGCAGCACTACTCCCTCATTCCCCTGTGCGTCATCTGTTCTCCACCTTCTTGTTTGTCCATGTGTTCTCCTGTTTGTGTGCTACTGCGCCAACACCTGATGTTGCACACCTGTGATTCACCATGCATCACCAGGATAAGATATATTTGATATATACCAAAGGCTGGAAAAAATCCTGTGTTACAGTAGGGTAGAGCCCAACTGATAAACAGCATTTACATAGATAGTTTTAACTAAAACATACACTACTTCATAGGTACACCTGTTCAAGAAGAAGAACATACTTTATTCATCCCCAGAGGGGGAAATTGCAAATCACAACACACTCTTTAGTTGTTATATACACACTCACTTTGTACATGAACTAGTGACATGCAGTGTTAAAAGAGGTGAAGGAAACAAGGCAGCCCATTGCAGGTGCTGAGGAGCACAGTGGGGGTCCGCTGCCATTCTCAGGGGCACCTCGGTGGTGTTCAGGGGCAGGCAAGCAGACACCTCTCTGGCCTCCAGTACACCTCCATGTGTATGGGTCCAGGATGGAGTCTTGAATTGGCAGGTCTATAATTGACCTCTGTGTCTGGGCAGATCTTGAGCTGGTGCCTCGGCAGCCCTCTGATTCCCAGCCAAGTCCTCTGACAGACTGAGCCACTGCAGGCCCCAACTTCTTGTTAATGCAAATATCTAATCGGGCAATCACATGGCAGCAGCTCAGTGCATTTAGGCATGCAGACTGAAGTTCAAACAGAGCATCAGAGTGAGGAAGAAAGGTTATTTAAGTGATTTTGACTGTGGCATGGTTGTTGGTGCCAGACGGACTGGTCTGGGTTTTCAGAAACTGCTGATCTGCTGGGATTTTGCTGCACAACCATTTCTAGGGTTTACAGAGTATGAACCAAATTTCTTGGCACAATTTGGGCCGTATAGTACCAATTTAGCATTGTTTAAATGCTATAGCCTACACGAGTATTGCTGCTAACCATTCCCATTCCTTTGTGACCACAGTGTACCCATCTTCTGATGGCTGCTTCCAGCAGTATAATGCACCATATAACAAAACTCAAATCATTTAAAACTGGTTTAATGAAAAAGGAGATTCATATCATGGATGTGAAGCCATCAAACCTGAGCAACTGCATGGTGCTGTCATGTCAATATGGAGCTAAATCTCTCAGGAAGCATAAGGTCCCTGGTTCAGTTCCAGGTGGGGATACAAGCCCCTCTCAGCATGGAAGGTTGTGTCAGGATAGGCATAAAACCTCTGCCAAATTACCAGTGTGGATTAATCCACTGACCCCTTGGGGAGAATACAAGCAAGCAGCTGAAGGTTCACAGCATAGACTTACATTATGAATATTCTACTGGCCTGTTTTAGGAGACAATATAGTCTGCCTAATAACTGTTTATGGTCTATGACAACACAGAATCACTATCCATTACTCTTCCAGCTGTTTAAAGCTTTTTAGTTGTTGTAACCATTTCACCAATTTTAGTGCTGGCAGGTTGACAACAGTAGTATGATTGAACCTGCACAGAAATCCAAAACTTTGAGCTGAAGGACGCAACGCAACACAATGAATTTCCTTTCAACTGCGGTGACGATGAGAAAAATACCAATTATGAAAAGAGAAGTCTTTATTCAACAAAAAGCACCAAGATTTATACAAAACATGCTCTCACTTTTGCCCTTGGACTTTTTTTCCCGAGTATTTCTTTACAACATAAAAATGAAATGTTTGTTTTAATGACACTTTTACACTCAGTGGAAATTCTTTTTGGGGTGTCACTAATGTTCTCCAGAGATCTCTGAATGTCATTTAAAAAAATAAAAAAACAACAAATAAAAACAGGCAAAAAGCGAGAAGAAACAGACATATGACAAACAACACATGATAAATTACATTCTTAAATTTCATCATCTGATTTCATGTTATGTGCTGTGACGGTATAAATAAATCATTGAATTTAAATTAAATAGCCTGAAGAGAAAGAGCTGTTAGGAAGCGAGCTCACCCTGATGGATGAAAAAAAGCTACAACACAGACACTTTTTAGAGGACGAAAATGTTGAAATTGAATATCAAAAATGAAGTACAGTGCATCAAAAGTTAGTTTGGTGGCAACATTGGTTGTCTAGTCATCCCTTTGTTGAATGAGGGGTGTACAAGTTGTAGAGAGTTCTGGTCTTAAAGGTAAATTTTTCCTGAAATGGTCTGAAACCCTTTCAAGACAACCTGTAAACATAATGAAAGTTGCCTTTTAAGTTTTCATCACAAAGTCTTTGGACCACCACGTTTCAGGGCAGGTGCAGATCCATCCATTCCTCTTCCTCTTTCCTCTTTATTTTCAGTCTCCTGATAAAGATGTCTCATCCTCAACACACCTGCATGACTCCGAGGGGAAAAGCCATCTGTGTTACTTTATATTTGGTTTCAGTAAAGTGACACAGAATGTGTATTGTTGCAAATGAGCTCACTTTTCTTGAATAAAGCTTAAGGTGCTGTGTGTATCATTTTGAGATGTCAGCATTAATAAGTGCAAATGATTCTAAGAAGACTGGGAGCCTGTCTTATCCTCTGTGCTGTATGTGCCAGGTTGGAAATATTTTGGATTGCTTAACAAAGCAAAGGGTCTTTTCATTGCTTTGCCAAGCGATCCACATACTGGTTCCAGCTCCATCAACTTCATGTAAGCTTTCCTTCCCAGGAGATAACTTGAGCTGTTGTCAGGAGTTTATTATGTCTCTAAAACTTTTCACATAATGCCAGAAGAGGGAAGGGAGTCACAAATAGGAACAGCCATTTTAAGTGTTAATGTGGAGTTTCAGAAAACACAAAATGCTACACGTAGCACTAAAGATTTACTGAAAATGATGCTCAAATGTTTTCCCAAAGGGTTTAACATTGGTGGTGGCTTGGATGGGTTCTGTGGAGGAGTGGTATTCGCGGGTAGGTGGGTTAAGGATTTTTGTGGGTCTCAATACAAAGGATGATGTACTCGTTGGAACAGCTACGTGTCTGCTGGCCCAGAAGCAGACCTGAGGTCAGGCTTGATGACAGGCCCATGACGGACATGTGGTCTGCTCGCCACATCTCGCAGTGCTTGTCCATCACTCTGAGCCCCCTGCTGGTAGAGCCATGCCAAATGTTCTTCTGAGGCCTAAAATGTAAAGGACAGAAAAATATTACTATTGCAGGCAGATGACCAGACTCGAAGAAACAAACCCAGTTAATCATTGCTACAGACCAGAAGGAGTCAGCCAGAACATCCCGGCCATCAAAGGAGTAGATAGGTATCCTGGAATTGATTGGCCCCCCATTGCCGCTGAATATTGCCCGCCAGTTTCTAAACATCACGTCTCCCTGAGGTGAGACATCATGGGTTACATACATCCAGAAAACATCTGCTTCAGGTATGCTGAAAGTTTAATGCTAGTGATTATTTGACAGTAAAAAGCAGCAGGAGAGTGGACTCACTCTGAGGTTGGTAACTGGCAGAGTTTCCCGGAAACCAGGATAGACAACATGGACCAGGTCTTGCCTGTGGGATGAAATAAAGGCACGGTAGTTGGGAGGCAAGCCCATCGCCTTGGCCTGCTCATAACACATCCGGTCAGCTGTGTCGAGACCCATCATGTCCCCTGTGTGGGGCTGATTTAAGGCTACCAGGTTGAGCTTAAGGAGAAGGGCAGAAAAGATCAATGTTAGTCCACTGCAGGATACTTGAGAGACAGCTTAAAACAAATCTGCTCAAAAGAATTTCAAAAATTATTACCACTCACCCTGTCTTTTGCTGAAAGTATTCTTTTCATGGTGTCTCCCCTTATATGATACGAAACTCGAGGCTGAATGGAAAAGAATAGATGAATACTCAAACACTACATTCCACAAAAGCATTTTCTTCATTGGCAAGTTATCCAAAAATTACCTCATCTTGTGGAATAATGTTACTGGAGAGGTAGATCAAGCTGCCAAGCTGTGAGGACAAAACAGAAGAAAATCAAGCCTAGAATATAGATTCCATTTGTTGTTTTTTTTGAGCTCACACGGTCTTTAAATCAATAATGGTGATTTGATTTGGTGACTTTTCAAAACAGGACTGAGGAAATATTTCACTTCAAACAACATTATTTTGTTTGAAAAAGGGATCTGATGCTTTTAAATGGTAGAAATTTTGTCAGTCACTTCTGTATGCTCTCAATAAACCATTTATTGGCTCCATGAAAAAGAGAAGAGGCTGAAAAACCCAAACTGTTTCCAGTAAGTGTAAAAGTCACAAATAACAGACTGAACTGCTTGTAGTTCAATGCCACATTTTCCTTATAGATAATAAGCACAATAGACAATAAGTATTCCTCATTGGAACATAAAAGCATTTCTATGTAACATATTTTACCAAAATGAATAAGCACCATTCTAAATTAGTACCTGAATCTCTTTCCATCCTTGGGAAACCTTGAGGAAGAGACTTCCTGTTGTTGTAACATACGCCAGAGTCCCCTCTGCATCCCTCGCTGTGTGCTGCATCATACTCTCACGAGTTGAAAATGTTTTCAGCTGTGAAGCAAATATAGAAAAGTAGAAATTTGCTGCAAAGATTTATCATGAGAATAAAATTTCTGATAGTGATTTTTGGAGCTTCACCACAAAAAAACAACCACAGATAAGGTTCATGGATGTAGGAAAGGAGAACATGAAGAGGGTTGGTGTGACAGAAGACAAGGCAAGGGATAGGATGAGATGGAGGCAGATGATTGTCTTTGGCGACCCCTAGCGGAAGCAGCCAAAAGAAGAAGAAGAAATCCCTGGAACTTGGCTTGTACGTTTCTGTCTTAAATATGACCCTGTGTGACTTGACTCTTGACCCCACAATCTTGTTAATTTTATGAGATGTTCTACCCATCACAGGTATTAACCGCACAAAAAATCCAGCAAACAAGTCGGCTCCTGTAGTGGTCACAAAATTTGAAACAGATGGACGGCCACCCCACCTGAAAACACAATGCCTCCATGGTGGTGTTATAGTTATGCCAAAAAAAAAATTAGTAATTGGAAACCAAAAAAGCCACTAAGTTTTTAGTCTGGATTTGAATACTGTTAGTGGCATAGATGAAATGTTCTGAAGTGTGAGGCAGTTCCAGCGTCTTGAAGCAGTGTTTTATCAGTATCTTGCTCAGTCCCACATCTAACAAGTTGAATTCAAATTAACTTACAAATGCTGCACTACTTGAAGGACCAGGAGGTCCAGGAGGTCCAGGAGGTCCAGGCGGGCCAGCAATGGTCAGACCTGCCATAACGAAAATGACAATACCTTTCATGCAGCTCATTGTACTCAGTTGTTTTTTAATTTATCAGCTAGAGTAAAATGCATATTATTTCAAATGGCCATTTTTGTTTTGTCATTTAATGAGTCATACCAGAACTGTATCTTGAAGAAGACCCAGGTGGCCCTGGAGGGCCTGGCGGCCCAGAAGGGCCAACAGGACCAGGTCTGCCATAGCCTGGCATACCAGGCCGGCCTGGCAACCCAGGAGGACCAGGAGGGCCGCGCACCGATTCTCCTTGAGGCCCCTAAAATATACAAGCATAAAGGTACTGAGCATTTTAATTGTGTTCCTTTAAAAACAAAGATGCCACAGTCCATTAAACTTACCACTGGTCCTGGTCTTCCAGGGATACCTGGTGACCCTGGAAACCCCGCATCTCCCTTGTCTCCCTTGTCTCCCTTTGCCCCTTTCATGTGACATTCAACAATCACCCCCTATGAATGGATGCACAGGCAAAGACACACACAACAACATGAGATGAGACTAACAGCAACCAAACGTCATTTGAAAATGCTCAGGTGTTAAAAACCGCAGTCCCTTGAATGACCACTTGAGGCAGGGCTCCAAAATGATTCAATCCCAATAGACTCCCATGTAAAAATGACAAACTTTTGAGCTGAAATAAACAGATCTACAGCCTGGTACAAAATATGCTTTTGGTTTACACAGCTAATTTACCTCTACATAATAACTGTGCAGATGGTGAAATTATTTTCATGACTTGTTCTAATACAGTTAAAGCTTCTACCTGTCAGTTGCCCTTGACTGACAAGTAGAAGCTGAGACAATGCTGTAGTCACTAGCTCCATGCTAGCAATGACTTCAGCTATTTCAAGTCCCTTAAACTGTTTTTGGAGCATATTTAATGAAATGATTTGACTGAATATGGCCTTCTGTGCAGTTCTTCTTCTTCTTCTTTCGGCTACTCCCGTTAGGGGTCGCCACAGCAGATCATTGTTATGAATCTGCATATTTGATTTGGCAAAGTTTTTACAGTGGATGTCCATGGCTTTCTGTGCAGTTGATTATACTAATAGTCTGTCCAAGAAATGTATGCTCCAATTTTGGTGAATGGAATGCAGTCTTTAATTTATTAAATATTACTAATTAGCAGGTACAATATATGGACAACTGCTCACCTATAGAAACCCTTGCCATGAAGCTCCCAGCACAGTTTTTGTCCTGATGCTAATGCCAGAAGAGGTTTGGAACCCTGCAGTTATTGAATCAGCATAGTGGCATCCTATTACAGTATCACACTTAAATTCAGTGAGCTCTTTAGAATAACTCATTCTTTCACAAATGTTTGTAAAGGCAGACTGCATGGCTAGGTGCTTGATTTTATATACCTGTACAATTGGACTGAATGAAACACCTGAATTTAATGATCAAGAAGTGTGGCCTAGGATTTTTGTCCATATAATGTGTCAGTGCTTTTCACCCACCCAGTCTACAGCACCTTGTTAATCAGCATTTGCTGATAAATTAGCACTCCACCCTCTTGTCTAAATCTGGTCACTTCTGGCTCCAAAAATTGAAGATGGCTCCTGCCATTAAGCTAAAATCCACAAAACAATTGGTGTTGTCAAGATGGCTATGTTCACCTTTCATATATTATAGTTTATAGTTGTGACTCAACCACAATAATGCTGCCACTAAGGTAAAACCCAAAAGAATAAAGAACAATCTTTTGTGTTAAGCTTACCTGGCTGTCTCTTGGATTAAATGAGCCTACAGGGGAGGAAACAAATCATGAATAAGAGAGCGAGTTAATACATTATATCTTTGAAAACATCCAAAATATTGTAAAAACTGCTAAATTATTTAATCACAATAGGGCAACTGCATGAAAACACAGCATCATCTTTGCTCTTTTGAACCTGCATTCAATAATGAATTATTTTTGCTCTGATAATATTCATTTATATTATTTAATGTTCTAATATTTTTAACTCACGTGGTGGAGCTGGTAATCCAGGAAGGCCCCTCTCTCCTTTTTCTCCTTTTATTCCTGTCTGACAGTTAACTTGAACACAAAAAAAGCAAACTTGATTAATAGTATTAATGTAGATAATGTGCATGCTTTACATTTTTTAATATTACTGAGTGTAAGTAAGTCTGTAGAAAAATATTTTCATAATTAATTGGTGGTTAATTATCTAATGGTAACATCAGAGGTGATCTAACCTACCAGCTGTGATGGTTCCATTGGAATTCAGCTGAAATAACAGAGCAAAAGCATATTAACCCCAGCAGTGATATAATTATTGTCATTTTACAGCACATTACAGGACTGAGTCATCCACTCTGTAATGTTAAATTACACACAATATGCTAATGCAGCTGAATGCACATTTTATAACAACCTCCTTTTGTTTTCTGCAATTAGCCTTTACCTTTCAAGACTCAAAATGCAGCATACACTAATACTTTGGAACAACCCTTAAAATATTCTGAGTGATTAAGGTTTCAGTGTTACAAAGGAAAATGTGCACGCTATCTGTGCACAGAAGAAAAAGCACAGGGGAGGTGTGAGAGAAGAAAGGAGAGAAAAATAGAGGTGTCTGTGTAGAGGAAAAAACAGGAGAAAACAGCTTTGTGTATTTGTGTACATGAGGTCTGATGAAGATGCATGCTAGTGGTGGTTCAGCACACCCTCTGAAGGCCTATCGATAATTTATCCACCCTTTTATACAGCCCATGGCAGAGAAAATCAAAGATGCCCTGCAGAAAAACTGACAGAATTTTTGTCTTTGTGTCAATATTCTACAATACTGCTATAATTTTACAACCTGGATTTCATTAAAACAATCAAAAATTTTCTCTAGCAGAGGCTGTACCTAAACCTTTCCATTTAAATATGCTTTATTAGTATACAGCAGTACGGTCAGAAACCTACAGGCATTTTGCAGTGTGGTCTTGGCGGGATGGGGAACACCGTCTTTAGGAAGGAAAGGGAACAGTAAACATCACGAAAGGTGATAATTGACAAGAGATGAGTCAAAACTGTGCGATAATGAATGTAAATGTGTTTACTCCTTTGGGGCAGTTGAATATTCCTGGGTGGCCCGGCGGTCCAGGAGGGCCAGGAGGTCCCTAGGAAAAGTTGAAGAAGAAAGGTCCCAAATATAAACCCTTATGATGTAGTGGAATTAAATCAACACCAAACTGGCACAAATAGAGGCATGTGTATGTCTCATTTGCACAGTTTTACACATACAATGTGCCACTGTATTTTTGTGTGTTTTATCAGGTGTGAGACTCACTGGCAGGCCTTTAGAGTCCCCTTTCTCTCCTTTAAGTCCTATTAGACCTGGGCGACCCTACAGAGGTGAACAATTATTATCCAAAGCATTTATTTTTTAGAAAAGAAAGTTAGATGGATTTTAACATTCACAATTTCTACAGAGAAATTCGGGTAATTGCATTGTTTGCTGAATGGGTCAATGTGTGAGCTAATTTGACGTAAAACAAAATCAAATGGGAGGTTCAACACATGGACTGAGAGGCTGAGTTTCAATACTAAACAAAACAGTGTCAAATATACATAAATATGCATTATTTAATCTTCTACTTAAAGATTCAAGGCACAGAAATGCATTAATCTCCTTTTAATTAATCTGTTTGGTGAGTTCACAGTGCTTACTGGTCTTCCAGGGAACCCAATTTCTCCCTTGAGTCCTGGTGGTCCTACTGGTCCCTGTTGGGAATGAGAAAGGAGTGACTGAGCATCTCATGTATATATAATCCATCTCAGTAGAAATAAGAGAACTTAATGCAGTTTGCTTTTGTTGCTTGCTGCTGACACTTACTGGAATTCCAGGAAGCCCAGGTAAACCATAATCTCCCTGTAAACACAGATATGTTTATGTTCTATAATATGTGAATAAAACCTGACTGAAAAGTGGGGTCTAAAAATTGTAGCTAGGAAATATAACCTTGACTCCCTTGGGTCCTATTGGCCCAGCCATGCTTGACATCATGGATCCATCTGCTGCAATGACATATCCTGGATCACCCTTTTCACCCTGCATGCAAACACACATGCAAAACACATGAAGAGAGAAAACGGCAACATACACATACACATATGGTCCAGAGAGTTTTCATAGGACTCTGTTCAGTGATGTGGAAAAACTCAGTACATCTCCTGATTCAGTAGCTAGTAGAACAACCTTTAAGAGCAATAACTTGAAATAGTCATATTCTGCAGGACTTTATCAGTCTCTCGCATCATTATGGAATTTTGGCCCCTCTTTTCTTTACAACGTTTATTAAGTTCATTGAGGTTTCCTCTCATTCATTTATGCACTGCTCTCTTTAAGGTCCCAGTACAGCATTTCAGTCAGGTTGAGGTCTGGACTGTAACTGGGTCATTGAAACATCTTAATTCTTTTCTTTTTCAACCATTCTTTTGTAAATTTGCTGGTGTGTTTGGGACCACTGTCCTGTTGCATAACCTAGTTTTGGCCAAACTTAAGCTGTCGGACAGTTGGCCTCACATTTGACTCTAGAATAGTTTAGGAGTTCATGGTCGACTCAGTGACTGCAAGGTGCCCAGGTTCTGTGGCTGTAAAACAAGCCCAAATCATCACCCCTCAACCACTGCAAGACAGCTGGAATCTTGCGTTTGTGCTGATATGCTTTGGGTTTTGCCAAATGTGTTGCTGAGCATTATGGCCAAACATCTCCACTTTTGTCTCATCTGCTGAAAGGGCATTGTTACAGAAGTCCAGAAGCTTGTTCAAAAGCAAATTTACAAAACTAAGCCATGCTGCCGTGTTCATCTTTGGACAGAAGATGCTTTCTCCTGGCAAACCTTCCAAACAAGCCTACCTAGGGGCGGCTGGGGCTCAAGAGGTAGAGCGGGTTGTCTTCTCACCAGGAGCTTGGTGGGTCGATCCCTGGCTGCTCCAATCTACATGCTGAAGTGTCCTTGGGCAAGACACTGAACCCCAAGCTGTTCTTGAGGCATTCATTGGGGTGTGAATAAAGCAGTGCATGAATGTGTGTGTGAATGGGTGAATGTGGCTTGTAGTAAAGAGTGCTCAGTTAGAGTTTTTGCAGTTTCTCTGACCACTGCACAGTCTGACTTTGGGGTAAATTTACTGGGACATACACGACTGGGAAAACTGCAGAATTGTTAACACATGCCTGAATGCTCCAGACCAGCAAACTGCCAGAACTCCTTCTGTTCTGGCCACATTTACTGATGATCAATTAATCAAGTGCATTTAATTAGCAGCACCTAGCTGCTATTCACTCTCTTCATTCTTATAGAGGCAGTAAGGCTGTACTTAGTTTTTTATAAGACTGCATGGAGTTCTGTGAAAACTCTCTTTTTCACATGACTGTATATTAGCTTATATTATTGAGTGCATACAGAAATCTATGAGTGCAAATAATTTTTCTTGTAGCGTATGTATATTCCACTTACTTTAAGTCCATGTAGTCCTGGCAAACCTGGCAAACCAATGTCACCCTTTGGACCCCGAGGTCCCTGTAAACATGTATGAGATTAAACACTAAGTTAACAACATCACTAAATGCTATCGCAAAACAAACATTTTACAGTTGAGTTTTTCCCTGCATGCCTGAGTACTAATTTGTCTCTTAGTTGAGGAAGCTGAATGCATGACCTGAAACAATGAAGGTCTAGAAAAATACAATGTTTTCTGTTTTCGTCATACATGAAGTTCATTTGATCTCAGACTGCATATAATAGGTGGACTGAGTCATTTTAATGTTACCCACTGGCTACAAGGCCTATTGTGAAGCCTAACCCTAAGAGCTTTTTGATACACACAAACATTTAAACCAATTTTCAACTCTAATAGGGCCCATAAATCCAGAAATGATGGTCTGATACTCACAGCAGGTCCCTGAGCTTCAAAAATCCCTGAGAAGTTAAAGCCACCATCTGTGTCATTAAGTATAAGCTGAAGATAGAAAACAGAAGCGTTATCAATAAAAACAGAGACATGCTAAACAACCAGTGTGGTAAACCAGTACGAGCACCAGTGGCACCACCATTGAAATACTTACATCCTGGAGGTTGATGTTGGGTCCTGGTGGTCCAGGTGGTCCAGGGGGGCCAGGTAGACTAAGTCCATCCCGTCCTGCCTCTCCCTAAAAAACACAGTTGACATTTTACCTTTCTCTAAATAGCAGTACATATAGTATCCATGTATCCACTCGCTGATGGTTTTACCTTTTGTCCCAGATCACCTTTGTCCCCCTTTGGTCCCTGTTAGTGTAGACACAAAATAAAACCCATTAGCAACATTTTCACAACCATTTCGTCAGTAAGTTTGCTTTCTCCAGTAAAATGCACTAGTTGTTAGTGACGATGTCATGTGGTTGTTCATATATATGTATATATAGACAGTCCACTACTTGAATTGATTCTGCATCTTCTAGCCACTTTGCAACAAAGCTCCACCCAAGCACCTCCTTTTTATGCTGTTCATGACTTAATGGCTGTTGTCAATTATGTCTGCTATGTTCTGTATACAGAGGGCTTGCTGCTGCTCTCCCTTGCTTCAGGCTTTCCGTGGACGCACATAAAAGAACAGGAGGGGGTGGACCCAGAACAGATCCCTACTGCAGACTGAAATAATCTTTAGCTTGATTGTACAGCATTTATTTTACTATCAGCCATTTTATATAAAAGCGCACTACAAGTTCAAATATGTCAGAATGATTTAGAATACTGACCTCTGCTCCTTTCATTCCCTGCAAACCTGGAGTCCCTGGTGGTCCAGTAACACCTGACTCCCCCTGCAGAAACCACAGAGAAATATCATCAACATCTGCTTTGACTTGGCTTCTATGCTCCCAACACATACATGTTTTCGTGAAAAAGCGGTCGATAAGCAAGTCAGTTATATGGATTGTAATGTTTTGGTCTTTAGGATCACAGACTTCAAGTGAGACCAAAAGAGAAGCACAACAAGGCTGGCTGTGAATGTATACACTACTTTCCAGAACACCATGGAGCCAAAAGCTGATATCACGTCTCACCACAAGGCCTTTCACTTAACAGTCATTTACTGACCCAGAGGGTGCAGACTTTCAAGAAGGTTGTCTGATTTTATCTCTAACATCTTAAGAAGGAAAACAGCTGCGATCACAGCAGACTTGCCTTTTGCCCTGGCTTTCCCGGGGAGCCATCTAATCCGTCTTTACCCTATGAGAGCCATGAAAGGGACAAAATTAAAAAAAGAAAGAACAGTTAATTTCTAGAATAAAAAAATGTCAGCTAACAAAATCATTAATTTCCTGTATGCTTCTTTGAACACCATTGAAGTATACATACTTGAAAAGCAAGTCTTAATCAAATTATAAAAAGTAACCTTGTAGGAAGGCTATTCACCCAATTTAACCTGTAAATATATGTATACTCCACCCAATGTAAACTGCAGTGCATGTTGTAGTACACAGACACACACAAATATTTTACCTTTGGTCCCTGAAGTCCAGGGATTCCTGCAGGCCCCTATGAAGGTCAAACCAATATCAGTTAGTTACAGCAAGTGTTTGTGTAATGATAAAATTATGACACACTAAATTCTTATCACACTTGTACCTGTGGACCTCTGGGTAGTGCCGCTCCAAAACCGGCCTGCAGCCCAGATCCTTCCAGGTCCTAAAAAGTGTAAAGGCAGCTATCAACAATCAACCTGTGTATCCAACATGTTTTTCAGAAATGAATGATCAGTCAAATTTATGCACATAAATTAGATCACACACCCACTGCAACCTATCCAGATAATACAAGTGCACTTTTTCTGTGCTTACAGGCAGATCGGGTTAAACTTTGTCTAAATATTAGGCACCAATCTGTGCCATCATGCTCCATTCCATCACACAGCACAGTACTGCTGTAAGCAGATTTTCATATTATTCTTCTGCATTTCAAATGAAATTAACCACATGAATGTTGTACACATTAGCCCATTAATGCAGCTGTGAAACACCACAATACCTCAAAGTCTAGGGTGAAGCTTCTTCCTGGGGGTCCTGGGGGCCCAGGAGGACCAGGTGGACCCCTGGGACCAGGATGCCCTTCTGGACCATTTGACCCTGGCAGGCCTGGGAACCCTGGTGGGCCCTGATCTCCCTGAAAGAGACACCATGCAAAATAAATTATCTAACCGGAATGTGAATAACGTAGTAGCTCATCTAGCTCACAACCTCTCGCAATTCACAGGTTAGTGTAATGTGTGACATACAGAAACAAAGTGATTAGTTTTGTATTGTACAAACTATGCAATGAATTAAAATCCACTAAGAGGTCAAACAGTCCTAACCTAGCTTATTATGCTATAAATAAGCCTAATGGCAGCATTTATATACAGATGACAAAGGGGCACATGCAAACACTCTTTTTATGAACATTACAGGGCAGCTTTTGGCTCAAGTGTTAGAGGGGGTTGTCTTTTAATTCAATTCAATTCAATTTTATTTATATAGTGCCAATTCACAACAAAAGTCGCCTCGAGGAGCTTCACACTGTAGGGTAAAGATAAAACAGCGTTAAAAGGAAAACCCCAACAATCCGATGATCCCCTATGAGCAAGCACTTGGCAACGGTGGGAAGAAAAAACTCCCTTTTAACAGGAAGAAACCTCTGGCAGAACCAGGCTCAGGGAGGGGCAGCCATCTGCCTCGACAGGTTGGGGGTGAGGGAACAGAGAAGACAGAAAGGAGAGCAGAGAGAGGCATACGCTATGGGAGAGAGAAAACAACATTTAATGGAATGCAGCAGTAACTAATAAATGCATGGGGAGTGAAAAGAGGTGGATAGAGTA
>VUQH01081455.1:0-11833 GCA_015106775.1 Etroplus canarensis | reverse complement strand
AAACTCTGCACGGAGTGTCTTCATCTCTGTTCCAAACTCTGCCCGGTGTGACTTAATCTCCTCCTGGACTGTTCCAGAGTTTGCCCGGAGTGACTTAATCTCTTCCCGGACTGTTCCAGAGTCACCCCGGAGTGACTTAATCTCTTCTTGGACTCTCTCCAACCCTGCTCCAAATTTTGTCAGGATCAACTTCACCACATTCAGAGCGTCCGCTTCACCAGCCCTGCTGTCAGCGCCAGCCTCTCCGGTAACGTTAGCCGTTACACCTCTCGAAGTTGTTTCACTGGCACCTCTGAGTTTCCGAGTAGCCATGTCGCTCTGTTTGGTTTCAGAGGGTTTTAGTCTACTAACACAGGGGATTATCTTTAAGAGTTAGTGCCACTTGTTCAGGAGTTTTAATTAAACTGTGCACGGTCGTACAGAGCTCCCACACTAAGCTGCCATCTTGGTCGCGGTCACCATGGCCATCTGTCTTTCACCTCGAAACCTGACCATCACCAGTGCAAAGAAGGGGCAGACAAATTTGAGTGCAAATTGAAATTGTTCTTGCTTTCAAAGTGCTCTGCTTGGCCCTTTTTAGACCTGTGTCATCCATTTTTTAATTCTTACCTTTTTTATCAAACAACAAATTTTAATTTAACAACCAAACAAAAAGAAGAGGCTGATAATACTAAGGTAAAGATGATAGCTTTACAATTTGCAGTTATAGGACAGACACTCAAAAAGTAGGACAAAAACACATTTTAATTAGAGTTGCTAATCAATATTTTCATTCATTCAAATAGAAAAGATTTGCTCATAATGAAGAACTCACAGAAAATATCCCCTAACTATGCACTTCTCCACAGGCTTTAAATGAAAGCTTATGTTGCTCCGTGATGTTTGATATACACAACTGCTTATTTGCCAGTTTAAAAGGTAATAATAGGGCATTATTGGTTTTGCAGCATCTTTCCACTGCTGCACAGCGGAACGAAGAGTGGTAGTTAATGCAGGTTTAAAACAAAGTCGATATAGGCTTTAAGTCAGTAATGGGCTGAAAGGAAGAACATAAACTTTTATAAACTACACGCTGGTGTGGTGTGAGTTTCACAACATGGTGTAAAAAGCTTTTAATTCATTACGTTTAATTAATTAATTACCAGCAAAACAAATTAACCCAGTAACAAAGCAGACAACAACAGAAAAAGATGTAATTTACAGGTAACGAGTTGGAATGCATTTGTTAGCTATAGTCGGTTGTCTCTGCTTTCCTGTCAGGGACAACTGACACAATGCAATAATTAGCAAATCTTATAAATCAATATTTTATTCACAGAAGAACAGAGAAAACATTAAATTTTGAGAGTGACATTTTACTATTTCATGAAAACTAACAGCTCATCTTGAATTTGATGGCAGCAGCACATCTTCAAAAAGTTGGGACCGAGGCATGTTTACCGCTGTGTAGCATCCCCTCTTGTTTTAACAACTTTCTGTAAATTTCTGGGAACTGAGGAGACCAGCTGCTGGACCTTTTGGAGACGAATGTTGTCCACTTCTCTTCTGATATAGGATTCGTGTTGCAAAACAGTCCTGGGTCATCTTTGTCTTATTTTATGATTCCTGATGTGTGTTCAACTGGTGAAAGGTCTGAATTGCAGGCATGCCAGTCCAGTACCGCGGATTCTTGTACAATGAAACCATGTTGTTGTAATAGCTACAGTCATGCAGTTTAGCATTGTCTTGCTGAAATATGAAATGCATTCTGTGAAAAAGACATAGTCTGGGGGGTAAGCATATGTTGCTTTATATACCTTTCAGCACTGATGGTGCCTTTCCAGATGTGCATGCTGCCAGTTTCATAGGTACCAATGCACCTGCATACCATCAGAGATGCAGACTGAACTGAGTGCTGATAAAAAGCTGGATGGTTCTTCTCTTTTTTTGGTCTGGAGGATCCAGCATCCATTTTTTCCAAAAAGAATTTCAAATTTCGGGCCATCTGATCACAAAGCAGTTTTCCACGTTTCCTTAGTTAATTTTAAATGAGATTTGGCCCAAAGAAGATGATGGAGTTTCTTGATGATGTTCCCATATGGCTTCTTCTTTGCATGATTAGAGCTCTAATCTGCATTTGTGGATGGCATGACCAACTGTGAACATAGTTCATCATGAAAATGTTCCTGAGGCCATATAATGATTTTCATAGCAGAATGTTTGCAATTCAGTGCTGCCTGAGGGTCTGAAGATCAGGAACATCCAGCTGCCCAAATGCTCACTCATTATCCTTATTATTATTATGTACTGTACATGAAAGAATATTGAAAGTCTTTCTAATGTTACTTTGTGGAATATTATTCTGAACCTGCTCCACAATTTGTAGATGCAGTTTCTTGCAGCTTGCCAAACCTCTGCCCATCTTTTTCTCTGAGAGACTCTGCCTTTCTGCAGTGCTCTTTTTATACCCAGTCACACTCGTGGCCTGTTGCCAATAACCTGAATTAAATGCAACATGTTCCTCCAGCTGTACATTTGGTACAGTTGTTTGGAAATAAAATATTGGTTTGTTAGATTGGTAAATCATTGCATTGTGTTTTTGCTTATATTTTACAGTGTCCCAAATGGAACCAGGATTGGAAAAATATTATATTACTGCAGTATCTCTGTGTACCATTTAGCAGAGACCTGAGTACTTTTTATGTGTAATTGTGAGACAGGAACACAACTGTCTCTTTCTGTCTTTCTCTCCCTAATTACTTATACCTTTGGTTGCAAATATGGTTTCACTAATATGTTATTTGCATATATCACGACACCCTGACTGTGTTCTTTCCACAAATGTATACCCTTGTTCTTTCTTGTAAACACAATTTCCACCTATTAGCCCAGAAGGCTACAACACTAATTGTCTGAAAGTCTGATGTATTCAATTCAGCATTCAAATTTAGTCTGAAAGCCCTCTGAAAGATGGTGATGAGTCATGACAAATTAAACAAGTTAAATTGTTTTGTTTTATGCTCTGTCGTTGCAATCATTGTGGTCATGGTATTAAAAACGGGTCTCACAGAAAGAGCTGACCATTAAGCAATTACATGCAAATTAGCGAACAAATAAACAACATGATTAATCAATGAATCTAAGAAGTGAAGCAGTCTCAAGAGAATCTCATTGCTGCCCATTGTCTTATGGCGTGTGTGCACAAATGAGTCCTTCTAAAGAAGCAGACAGCTGATAACAAAATAATTGGTTCTTAGCAGACATCTTGAAAAAAGATATGGCATGGTAATCCATTTAACAGACACTTCTTCATCACCAAGCTATCTTTTTATATGTTCTCTATTTTTTCTCCAAAATATTTATAACATGACACTCATATTGAAAAACTGATTCACATTCAAGCATTTAGCTGGTCAAATTAACTTCAAATTGCTTGACACCATTGTGACAAAACTCTAGTGGGACATTAACTCTCAGTTCCCTTCATAATACCAGGCTGATGTCATATGATGATAATGCCAATCCACCGCCACCATTTAAAGCCAGCCTCACTTGTCTGCTAATGGAGCTGTTCGGTAGAGAGTCAGTGTGGTTATATGTGCATATGCATCATGGTAAAAACGCTCTTTTAATCTTTTATCAGATGAAGTCCTTTGAAATAATAAGTACACCCCATGATTCAGTAGCTCTTAGAACCATCTTTAACAGCAGTAACTCAAAGTAAAGGTCTTCTGTATGACTTTAGCAGTCTCAGTATCAGCTGTTGTGGAGGAAGTTTGGCCTGTTCTCCTTTACACCATTTCATCAAGGTTTGTGGGCACTTGATTATGCACAGCTCTCTACTATAGCATTTCACCTGGCTTGGCTTGATAAAAGCAGTAAGGGTTTTTTCCCCCCAGCTGCCTTGGTGTATTGCATTGCATTAGACCTCTTGAGCCACATCACAGAACCATGATGTAAAATGTGCAGGAATCTTAAATTGTTGCTTGGGGTGAAATGCACACTGTCAATAGGCTTTCCTATTATTACTAGTGTGTTCATTTACAGTTTTTCTCAATCACTTTAATGCAGTTCTCACATCAGGAATGCCATTCTTCTTACTCTTAATGCAGTTCCCAAATCAGCAACGCATTTCCCTACCAACATTAACATTTCTAATTGTCTTTGTACACACTGCTATTGATTGTTTCTACACATTATTAACTACTAAAGATGTTTTCTCTTTGTGTTGATACATTTGTCATCTAACTCTGAAAACTCATCTGAACAGTTTGTACTTTTGTCAGAACTGCAGATCCTTCAGTTGCCATGATATTTTCCAGCATTGCATGAATGTTTTCAATCAAATCACTTTAAACTTCTTGCAGATATATTTGAAAGCGCAAGGACAGACACACACTGTCAGAGGTAGAAGTAAAATGATCTTTTAGTTGAAAGCAAATATAACCATGTTCTGTTAAGAAGTTTAGTTGAGTGAGATGCCACAATATTGTATATGAGGATTTGAGCAGCAAAGTAAGGAGATGTAGCAGAAAGATTGTAGATCAGAGGGCCACAGTGGAAGTGCCAGGCCAGCATGGGGGCAACATCACAATGTATGCCGCTATTGCTGAACAAGGGGTAATTCAACATACTACAACCACTAGGCCTGCCAACACAGACCGAGTTTTGGATGTGCTCGACAATGCCCTCATTCCTGAAAAATCAAAGCATGATTGTGAGAGCCAACATGCCACTTCAAGTGGTAATTTGGGACAATTACGGTTTTGCCTCTCCAGCCGTGTGAGGTGATGGTTTGACAGGCACCAGCAGATGATAATGGTGTTCCTACCACTATATTCACCATTCCTCAACCCAGCTAAGGAATTCTTCTCTGCTTGGTGGTAGAAGGTGTACTGTATAACTGACAGCCTCATTTTCAGATATCCCCTGGAAGCAATGGATGCTGGCTGTGACAACATCAGACCTGAGGCTTGCTGAGGCTGGGTGCGGAATGACAAAAGAATTTTCCCTGTGTGTCTCAGAAGGGAAGACATCAGGTGTGATGCAGACACAATGATGTGGCCTAATAGATATGACGGACAGGATGTCCCTCAGACATTTGATATTTTGGACTTTATATTAATTTTGGATTTGTATATGCATATATACATATATGCAGTGTGACTTCGCTGCACTGTACAGTAATTTTTGCTATGCACGCTGACCAGCCACTTTGTTAGGCACAAATGTTTAACTTCTTGTTAGCACAAATATCTAATCATCCAGTCACATGACAGCAACTCAGTGCATTTAAGCATGTAGATATGGTCACAATGACCTGCTGAAGTTCAAGTATAACAATGAGAAAGAAAGGTGCGTATTTCTGAAACAACTGATCTACTGGGATTTTCACCCACAACCATTGCTAGAGTTTATAGAGAATGGTCTAAAAAAGAGAACATATCCAGTGAACAGCAGTTCTCTGTCTGACAGTGCCTTGTTGATGCCAGAGATCAGAGGAGAATGGCCACTCTATTTCGAGCTGACAGGAAGGCAATGGTAATTCAAATAAACACTGGTTACAAAGTCACAAACAACTGAGGCATTTCAGAAGAAAATGGTGGTCCAAGCTGCTACTACTAAGCTGTACCTAATAAAGTCACCAGTGAGTGTGGTGTCACATATATCATTTTGTGTTTTTTCAGTTTCAGCGATTATATTGTGTAAAGCTTCAAATAAATCCTTTATATTTCATTTTGTCTGTCTGAACACATTTTACTCTACATTAGGCTCACATATTTCCAGAACTATTTTCAAAGTAAGGTTTTGATAAAAGTATAAAAACATTTGGTGTCTAAGTCTTAAAACATTGGTGAAAGTTTTTTTAATTCACAAGTCACAGTGTTGAAGTGATAGACTGGCTGCGTGTTTCATCAGAAAGGTTTTGATTGCTTCAATGTCTTACGCACAGATGGGTGTGTGTTATGAGAAATGCCTTAACTGTTTTGAGAACTGTGTTAAGAGTGGTGGGAATGACATTCCTAATGTGAGAATTACATCAAAGCAATGGAGAAAATCTGATGTAACACAGAGCACTGTAATTTAAAAGTGTTACATCAGTCATTTAGTTGTGTCTCTGTAGTGTAGTGGTTTACACATTTAGCCTTTCCAAGTGGAAGGTCTCTGGTTCAATTCCAGGTGGGGACACAAGCCCCTCTCACCATGGAGGGTTGCATCAGGAAGGGCATCCAGTGTAAAACCTCTGTTAAATTACCTATTCAGATTAATTTGCTGTGGTGACCCCCTTGAGGAAAATACAAGGGAGCAGCTGAAGGTACATCAGTGATTTAGTATTGTGCTTCCTCAATAGTTGGAGGAGACTCACTAGAGTTGTGTGAAAACAAACATCATCAATAGAAGATGAGATGGCCTATACTCGGGATCCTAACATGCTAGATCCCACAATCCCCATTATGCAACACAGTTTTTCATTTTACTCCCAATGCAAAAACCACAACACATGCTTCCTGCAAAAATAATGTACTGTTTTCCCTAGCTGCCGATGACACATTTACTTTTGTATTCAAATACCATGTGAGAAGTAAACATAACCTGATGAGTAAATTTGGTAGAATGCCTCTTTAACTGTTTGATTTCTTCACTGGTGCACAACATTTTTAGCTCACTTGGTCAAAGAACGGGTGCGTCCATTGTCTGTCTTTAAGTTTTAGTTTTATTATTCCAGCCCTTTCTGTGCTCCTTTCTTGATGTTCTAGAGTCTCTTTGTATAATCTGTATTCTCAAGTTTTGCCTGTTATGCTCTGTCTTTGGTTATTCTGGTTCTTAGTTATTTTATTGGCTCACTTCTGTTCATTTTCATATCCTCATGCCTGCATGTTTGAGACTCACATTCTGTTATGATTCTGGTTTCATTATCCCTGTAGTTTCTGTGTTTTTCATTTTGTTCCTAATCTTTTAGAGTTCTGTTTCTAGTAAATCTATTTGGCATTCCCTGCCTCCTGTGTTTTCCATGTGTGTCTTTTAGTCAAACTGTGCTTAGTTTGTCTTTGTGCTTCTCCTCTTGTGTTCATGTCTTCTGTCAAGTTCAGTCTGGTGTCTGCATTGTCAGTTATGGTTCTCACTTCCTGTTTTACTTTGATACAGGTTGTGGTCTATGTATTGTGTTTGGATTTGATTCCTGTCCTTGATTGTTGCCTCCTGTGCTCTTCTCCCTCCTGTTGCTCGTTTGTCATTAGTCTAAGTGTATATATAGTCCTGCCTTTCTTCAGTCTGATGTCGGTCTCCTCCCTGCTGGTGTGTGTTCCATGCTGCTCGTATTCCATGGACTTTCTAGATTAAATAAAGCTGGCTTTGTGTCCACCTCTTCATGCCTCCTGCAGTCCCTTGTTTGGGTCCTCAGACTCACACAATCCAAATCATGACACATTCACAAGCCAAGAAATACGGGGCTTATGATCATGAGGTAATGCACAAAGTAAATATATCATGCCCAAATTTTTGTACAGCATAACTCCTCAGGTATCTATCCATAAACTAATTATTTTTCTAAGATTCACCAAACATTTGTGAACTGACTACTTCTGGCAAAGTTTTGAATATCCAAGATTGGCAACAGTGTTACACATGAGCAGAATTTTCAGTCAAATTTAAGCAGATAAAAAGGCTTTGTTCCCACTGCAGGCAAAAGTGGCCTAAATCTGATTTTTTTTGCCCATATGTGACCCAGTTCTAATTTGTCTATGGCAATCTGAACAGCACAGATCCAGTTTTTCTCTAATCGGATTTAGGCCACTTCCATATGTGGCCCTAAATCTGATACATATCCATCGTTTTTCAAAGTGTCCTCATTCTGAATGGCCATGTTGCATTCCATCCGACTTTTCCATCACTGAAGTAAGACAGACAGAGGAGGTGAGATGCAGCAAGATCAAATATCAAAAATGCACAAAACAAGCATGATGAACAGCGTTGATGGAGCTAGTCATTGGATAGAAAGTGAAGTTTTACTCACATGCTGATATGTGTAGCATCCATATTTACTTCCGTAAACACAGAGTGCTGTGTGTGATGTCAGTTTATATGCTGCCTTAAACAGCCAGATACAGATCAGCCATTACTCTTTTCTTGTTTCTACTCTCCTCTCTGCAGAAGGAGTTTCCTAGCAATAAACAGGAAAAGACTTGGATAGCAGGATGAGCCATAGTGGTGACCATAAGTGGTTGTGCAAGCAAAAAAACTCCACAGCACATTATGCCTGTAACCAAGATGCCTTTACTCTGCAGTAGTCTGGTTGCTCCGTAAGACATTTTCACTTTAGAAATCCTATATGGGAGAAGGAAGGCTGGATTGGCAACTGAATAATTCACTCACTCACAGACTGAAGGAAATTCTGCCAGATTGCCCATTTGACAGAAATTTAGTTCTATCACATAATAGTAATAAGTAATAACAAAACAGACAAAAGTTGCAGAGCCAAAGTGAACAACAACCCCTCCAACTCCTGACATAAATATATAAAAAATATTACTCAAATTATATTACATTCATAGACAAGAAAGTTAATATATCCACAGGAATACACAGGAAAAAAAATCACATTTCAAAGTGACACATTCAACAAGAAGAAACTTATGCAGTGTTCCCTGTGGAGAAACAAACCTCATTGTTCTCATCTTAGTTTATGCTAAAGGACACACATATCCCTCTCATGTTTCTACTTGCCTTCTATAACCAGCTTTTTTCAAACCTTATTTTATTACTTTTCTTCCAGTTTCTCGTCTTCCCACACACAAAAAGAAAAAAAAATGAATTAATGTATGACCATGACTTGTACTCTCCTTCTCTTTATGACAAATGCACGCACACAAACTCACATGCACTAGCCTGAAGAAAATATTGTCTTTTTTCTTCTTTTCTCCCATCATGTTCTTCTTCACCTCTGAGGAAAGCCCAAGGCATTCACAGGGCAGATGGGGTATGTAACCCCTCCAGCATGCTCCAGGTTTGCCTTTGGGTCTCCCCTTAGCTGGACATACCCAGGATACCTCCCCAAGGAGGGGACAAAGAGGCATCATCACCAGATTAAACAAACTCTGCTGCACTTCAACTTTAAATTATTTCCACCTACCAGTACCCTAACACAGTCCCTGATGGTCAAGAAAGCTAATTTTGCCTGCATACATGTGATCTCTATTTTTATGGTTGTTTATTCTCAAAACTAATGCAATTGGAACATACACAATTTAACCTGTGGGATTACTAAAGTATTCTGGTTCTGATACACTACATTTGCCAAAAGTGTTGGACCACCTACATATTACACCTACAGGGGCTTTTACGACATCCAATTGTAAATACATAGGCATTAATGTAGAGTTGGATCCCCCTTTGGTTGAGGTCAGGATTCTGCTATGACCAGTCAAGTTCTTCCACACTAATCTCATCCAACCATACCATTATGGACCTGGCTTTGTGCACTTGGGCGCAATCAAGCTGGAACAGAAAAGAGCCTTCCCCAAAGTGTTCTCAGAAAGTTGGAATCATATAATTGTCCAATAGGTCTTGATAAGCTGAAGCATGAAGGTTTCCTTTGACTGGAACTACGGAACCCAGGTCAAGCCCAGAAAAATAACTTTCCACCAAACTTGGCAGTCACAGAGGCAACATTCTAATGGCATTCACCAAATCCAGACTGGCTCATCAATCTGCCAGATAGAGAAGCGTGATTTGTCACTCCTCAGAACATGTTTCCACTGCTCCACAGTCTACTGGCAGCGTGCTTTACTCCACTCCACCTGATCTGATGCTTGACATTGTGCTTGGTGATGTAAGGTTTGCATGCAAGGGCTCAACCTTGGAAACCCATGCCATGAAGCTCCCAGAGTACAGTTTCTGTGCTGATGTCATTGCCAGAGGAGGTTTGGAATTCTGCAGTTGTTGAGTAAGCAGAACTTTGTATGCACCTCGGGACTTGGTGAACCCCACTCTGCAACCTTACGTAGTCTGCCACATTGTGGCTGAATTACTGTGGTTCCTAAAGCCCGTCACTGTCATAATTTCCAAGTCAAGGGAGGACTTGAGATGCGGTTACAGTTCACAACAGCTTTAGAGTTTATTGGTGCACGTGAGGGTGTATATACAAGTAATCGTGCTCTGGTGCTGTACAAGGTGGTGCAGGGTTCCTCCAGTGAGGGTGCTTCAGACTGTCCAAAGGGTTCCAGAGTGCCAGAGTATCCGAAGTGGGTTCCAGGTTAGAGGTCAGGGAGGTGCAGGATTCACAAATGAGCCAACATACTGCAAGACACAAAACAAGCTTACTGTGTACTCTCATCAACGATCTGGCGCCGAGTAAGGGTCCCAGGTCTGCTTAAAAAGGGTATGGCCTGTGTCAGTGTGACGGTAAACAGGTGTCAAGTCACCTTCAGAGAAACACACCTGTTCCTGTAATAAAACACAATTAGGACCCTCACTCACACGTGCACACACACACACACACACACACACACACACATATATAGAGAGAGAGGAAAAACAGTGGGGAGTCAAACTCCAAGGGACCGGGGACCATGACAGTCACACCATGACGATTTAACACGTGTATGCTGGTGTAGGAAAAAACTGCAAGTACGTCAATTATGTTCCAGGGAAGTTTTGTATGTGTTAAGAGCATAATTACGCCGGTCTATGAGGTAGTACGGCAAGCTTACAGGAAAGTTTTGAGCATGCATAAAACCTCCAACGCTTGCCAGCATATGGCTCTTGCATCTCGCATACAAGGACCATATGCTGCAGATACTTTATTCAATCGGAGACTCATGTTACTCATGTTGAAATATGTGGTGATAATGTCTAGCGTAACCAAAAGGTATTGATAACCTTTAACATGTTTTTAACATATGTGCAACATATATCAAACATACGTCCAATGCATATTGCCGTTTGTAGATGTATTTGACGAGATCCAGTCGAACTGAACATGTTTCTAACATGCCGAAACATGTTGCCGAATAATTGTGTATGTGGTGCGTTTAAGTGGAGTGGTATAAATGGGCTTCAAGTTGTGAATGCTGGCAGTACGCTAGCATATATGTTCTGTATGTGTCCATTTAACATCATTGTTCTGTGTATGCCAGTGTTTTTAGAGGAATTTGAATGTGTAAGCATAAGCTTGTGAAATCGTCATGGTGTGACAGAGCCCTAAACAGGTTCATTTTGCAAAAATACCACTTACAGTTTATCGTGAAATATTTAGGAACTAAAGAAATTTCACCAACTGACTTTTGGTAGTGGTGGCAACCTATTATAGTGCGCCCTTTAGAACAACCCATTCTTTCACAAATGTTTAAGGCAGACGACATGGCTAAATGCTTTGTTGTGCCAAACACATTTGATTTGCCTAAAGGAGCTCCATAAACTCTATAGGCTCCTCTTGTTGATACATTTCTTTCTTTATTTATTTATTGCCAGAGCAGATAGGTAGGGAAAAGAAAAGCGAGAAGAAGAAAAGAGAGAAAAAGAAGAGAAAAGAAGAGTGCACATTAGGATACCAACCACTGCATCTGTAATAAGCGTACTGCAACTGAAACAGACATATGATACGCAAACATACAATCATACACATATGAATATGTGTGAGTGTCACAGAATGTACTTAGCACTGAGGGTGGTACACGCCCACCCCAGTGGGGGGGGGGAAGGACCCGGACAGAGCCCCCCCGCGGGCAAAGGACGGGAGCCCCAGAGGACTTGAGGCGCCAAGCAGCCAACCCCGCCAGAGACCCCCCCCCCCCGAGCAAGCCCAAGATGAGGCCCAAGAGCACTGGCGACTGAGAACCGCCCACCACCCAGCAGG
>VUQH01081454.1:0-10877 GCA_015106775.1 Etroplus canarensis | reverse complement strand
GGAGATTGGCCTGCTTCAGCTTCCTCAGGAAGTAGAGGCGCTGCTGGGCTTTCCTGGTGATTGAGCTGGTGTTGAGTGACCAGGTGAGGTTGTCTGCCAGATGAACACCAAGGAATTTGGTGCTCTGGACGATCTCCACAGAGGATCCCTCGATGAACAATGGGAATGGTCACTCTGTGCTCTCCTGAAGTCAACAACCATCTCTTTAGTCTTGCCGACGTTCAGAGACAGGTTGTTGACTCTGAACCAGGCTGTTAGCCGCTGAACCTCCTCTCTGTAAGCTGACTCATCGTTTTTGCTGATGAGACCCACCACAGTCGTGTCCTCAGCGAACTTGATGATGTGGTTTGAGTTGTGCATTGCTGCACAGTTATGAGTCAGCAAGGTGAACAGCAGTGGACTGAGCACACAGCCCTGAGGGGCTCCAGTGTTCAGTGTGGTGGTGCTGGAGATGGTGATGGAGTTTGAGTCTGTTGGTGTTCGCTAGTGCTGCCCCAGTACACTACAGCGTAGAGAATGGCACTGGCCACCACAGACTCCTAAAACATCCTGAGCATTTTCTGGCAGATGTTGAAGGATCTCAGCCGTTGTAAAATGCAGAAGACCTCTAAAAGAAGGGTCAGAGCTGTCTGTATTTTCTGTGACAGGTGTGGTCTCCGAGGGTTCGATATGAATACCTTAGTGTTCATATTGACCATAACTCAACTTCATTAAAAACACATAAGACCTTTACATGAAGGACCTCAGCCATTGCAGAAAATAGAGACAGCTCTGGCCCTTGATGTAGAGATGGCTCTGTCCCCTGTACAAGAAGGACCAGAGGTGTCTCTGTTTTCTGCAACGGCTGAGGTCCTTCTTGTAGAGGACTTCTGTGCTTTTAATGAGGTCCAGACTATTGACAGTATGAACACAGAGGTATTTATAATCCTCCACAGATCCCATGGATGGAAACAGGGGTCGCTGGTGTTCTGGTTCTTCTCATGTCCACCACCAGTTCTTTAGTCTTTGCCACATTAAGCTTCAGATAATTCTGTTCACACCACATGACAAAGTTGCCCACCAGAGTCCTGTACTCTTCCTCATCACCATTTCTGATACATCCTACTGCAGAGTCATCAAAAACTTCTGAAGGTGACAAGCCTCTGTAAAGTAGTTAATGTGTGTGGTGTAGAGGGGGGAGAGAGAGAGAGAGAGAGAGAGACAACAGCCCCCTGTGGGGCTTCAGTGTTGCTGACCACACTCACACAGTGCTTCACATGCACATACTGTGGTCTGTCAGTCAGGTAGTCAACAATCCAGGCCACCAGGGGGGCATCCACCGTGTGTTGCTTTATGTAATGTGTACTTTCCTATATGAAATATCTGTAAAGTTGTTGTTGGTTATGTTTTGAAGCAGATGAATCAAATGTAATTAATAAGTCTATGAACCAGATAGGTCCTTTATACATTGTGTCAGACATTAACTTAATCAATCAAGTATCTGCAAGTGCATTGTATGGGCTAAATTGGTTAGAAAAACTAAAGTTAAACCAGATGAGTACCTAAAATGTCACTACGTATTAACCCTGTGTGACATGACTAAATTACACAGTAACTTTTGTATTCTTTTAACTTTTTGTGCCATATAGTGCTAAAGTGACTCAGTCTATGTTTTCAGTGCAGTATATACAGTTGTACTAATGTAATAAAAAAACTGTGTGATCATAGTATTCACACAGGTTATTACATAAATTATTCATTTGTTCACATGTAACGGTATCATGTTCATATTTCACTTATATATTGCATAATTTTGCCATGGAAATGACTGTACTTTGGCCTTTAAGAGGACAAAATATCAAGAATTTTATTCATGAAATTCACAATGTTGGTGATAAATACACTATGTTGAAGTTACAATGAAAAAATTAAAGAGAGGATCACTGTTTAAATTTGTGGCAGTGTAATACTCAGAACTGCAAGACATGTTTTTCCTGGCTAAAGATGGACATTTAGGGGGTGACAGAAGCATAAACTGCTTATAGTTAAGCAAAGAGTCTGTATTACCTTACTGAACAGAAGTCTGTGTATTTTTCTGCTAATGTGGACAGGATTTGAAATTTGTACATCAGAGGAACAGCTCAGGTCAAGCAGCTTAGAGATAAAGTCAGAGACAATAGTAGATAATATTAGACAAAGGAAGTTGAAGGTGGAGTTGCCAGGTGGGAGAAAAAGAGGAAGACCACAAAGAAGGTTCATGGATGTAGTGAAGGAAAACATCAAGACGGTTAGTATGACAGAAGAGGATAAAAGCGATGGGGAGAGATGAAAGCAGATGATCTGCTGTGGGAACCCTTAAGGGAGCAGCCAAAAGAATAAGATGATAGGCAAAAACTTATTTAAGTTTATTTACAAAAGGAAGACTAAAACTTCTTTGGTGTGTGTGTGTGTGTGTGTGTGTGTGTGTGTGTGTGTGTGTGTGTGTGTGGGAACAACCTGGTTAGCAACTTAGGAGACATTGTTGACTCTGCATCCCATTCTGTTCAACTGTGATGCACCTATAGTAGATGTTCCGCAGACAGAGCTGACTATACTGTAAACAATAGGAGCAGCTTTGAACAAAGTGTATGATGACACCATTTCTAAAATTTGCTTTTCTGACTCATTTTATGTGTAGAAATACCTATATGCTAGTTAGAGATGGGAATCACCAAATAAATCATAACACAATACTGTGACCATACATTTCCTACTATATTCTGTTTTTCTGCAAGGCAGTCATCTTAAGAACTGAAAAAAAACAGACAGGGATGTTTGTGCAGTTCATCATTTTCCCCTCGTGAAGTTCTTGTTGTTGAGCACAAGTCAAATATCTTGAATTTACCCTCTTGGATAGGCATTACCACAAGTCATAAAGTAAGTAGTGACTTTTCCAAATCAAATTAACAGAAAATTCTCTTTAGAGAACCTGTATGTTTTAACAATAAATTAATAAAATAATTATATTCAGCAGTAGAGACTATATATTCTTCACTACATCCATGAACCATCTCTGTGGTCTTCCTCTTTTCCTCCTACCTGGCAGCTCCACTATCTCTCATCTACACATGTCCAAACCATCTCAGATTTGCCTCTCTTACTATATATCGAAACCGCTCAACCTGAGCTGTCCCTCTGAAGTACTCTTTTCTAATCTTATCCATCCTGGTCACTCCCAGGGAAAATCTCAGCATCTTCAATTCTGCCATCTCCTGCTCTGCCTCCTGACTTTTTGTCTGTACAACTTCTTTTAATCATATATCATAGCAGGTCTCAGTACCATCTTGTAAACTGTCCCTTTCACTCTTGCTGCTATCCTTCTGTCACAAAGCACCACTGACACTCGTCTCCACCCACTCCACCCTGCCTGCACTCTCTTCTTCACCTCTCTCTTGCACTCAGTCAAATAAAATATACAGATTTAAGAAAATCAGTTAAAGGTGAGTTCAAAGCAGGTATAATTGTAGTAGATGTATTTAGTAAGTGCTTGTTTTCTCTTTTTGCAGTGAATAAAGTGCATATGAACAAGGAACCACTATCAGTAAGAGAGCAGTTTATTTACATATTGACGAGTGTAAAAACGGCGCAATATAGAAAAAAAGTACAAAATGTTACTCACAAAAAGTTAACTGAATATAATCTATCTCAGTGACTACATATTTATTTTTTGCCATTTCAAAATCTCAACTCTCGACGCCGTATTTGTCAAAGTGTCTCATGATAACGCCCAGCTCCAGCTCCACAGTCCCCATGGCTTCGGTGTGCAATCTGTATCTGTCCGCCCCGCTGTAGGTGAGGTCCGGGCTGCGGAGCTGGGGACCTCCGCCGACAAACGCCTGCGCTATCTGTTCTTGCCAGGAGCCGAGAGGCCTCCAGGTCGCACAGCTTATCCGATGATGTCCGGGGCTGGAGGGGACGTGGCAGTACCCGTAACCGTATAGCTGGCACCGTCCGAAAGAATCCTGGTGCCATACCTGCAAGTGAAGCTTCGGCCAGCCTTGCAGCCCCTTGGTCGCGTAATGCAGATCGATCGGGTGGCTCCAGTACGCCATGTCTCCGGTTTGGGGGATATCCACCTGGCTCTGACCCTCCTTCAGCCCGGAGAGAAGACGCCATGCTCCTCCCGTATGAACTCCCCACTTGCAAAAAAGGCTTTTTTGCGGGAAACCACGAGCACCGATGATCTGCCCTATAATGTGCAGCTCTGCCATGTCACAGCGGTCCTCTTTAACCAGAACATGCGGCGCAGAAAGTCTGATTTTCTCTCTCCGAGTTTAAGGGCTAGTCCAGCGGCTAGCAAAGACTAGCTACACAGCTCTCGTCTCCTTGGCAACTTAGCATTCCTTGTTATGTCCGGTGACATTGAACCCTGAGTTAGGTCTCGCAGGCAGCACTTCCTTTGTATTGACGCTCTGGTTCCGCATCATGAAACAGCTTTCAGACACCCAAAGTCCGATTTGTATCAATGAATGTTCGTTAGTTACAGTGTTCCAGTATCATTCCTGAACAATAGCGAATATCGCTGAAGTTTAGAGGTGGTCGCACAAATTAGGATTTGGCGCCCAATTTTCCTGATAGGCTGAACGGAGGGTATAACGTGATCTGTTTCGACAGTTGTTCTTTTCCCGGTTTATTCTAGCACCCCTTCATGTTAGTGCCTCATTGTCAACCGGTGACAAAGAATCCAACTTCACTGCTAGAATCAAGAATAGTCGTTGATGTCTCTGAAGTTATACTGCACACTTCACTATTTGTGCAGAAAAATCACAGTTATTCCCAAAGTGTGGACGATGGCCCCCTGGTGGGCCGCGAAGGTACTGCAGTTGGGACACGCAAAGGCTTTAAAAACTTTTTAAGTTGTTCAGTTTAGTTACAAAATGAGGTATAAGGTTGCTCAGCCATACCATGATGATATAGGAGAGTTGTTGAAGCTAGGTTAAGAGGAGAGGTGCCCATCAGTGAGCAGCAATATGTCTTAGAGTACTACAGATGCAATGTTTTCTTTGAGTGTGAATTCAAGAGTCATGGAGAAGTGTAGAGAAGGTCAGTGGAAGTTGCATTGTGTCTTTGTGGATCGAGAGAAAACATGATAAAGAGCCAGAGGAACTATAGTATTGTGCAAGGAAGTCGGGAGTAGCAGAGAAGAATGTGAGGCTGGTGCAGGACATGTATGAGGACAGTGAGATAATGGTGAGGTGTGGGTTAGGAGTGACAGATGGGTTCAAGGTGGGGGATGGGATTGCATCAGTGATTGGCTCTGAGGCCTTTCTTGTTTGCAATAGTGATGGACGGGTTGACAGATGAGGTCAGGCAGGAGTCTCCTTGGACTATGATGTTTGCAGACTACATTGTGATTGTGAGAGTAGGGAGGAGGTGGAAGAGAGCCTGGAGGGGTGGAGGTATGTATTGGAGAGAGAGGAATGAAAGTCAGTAGAAGTAAGACACAATACATGTGTGAATGAGAAGGGGGCATTTGGAATGGGGAAAACGCAGGAAGTTAAGGCAGTGAAGGTGGATGAGGCTAAATACCTGGGACCAACCATTTAAAGCAACAGACAGTGCACAAGAGAGGTGAAGAAGAGAGTGCAGGCAGGGTGGAGTGGGTGGAGAACAGTATCGGGGTGCTTTGTGACAGAAGGATAGCAGCAAGAGTGAAAGGGAAGGTTTACAAGTTGGGAATGAGATCTTCAGGCCACCTGAAATGGTGAAACTTTCACCAAATATAAGATTTACCTTGCTATACTATATTCTATTCATCTACTTGATACTAATTGATCTCATACTGTATTTTGATAATTTTTATCAAATAATTTGCCAATTGTATATCATGCAGTTTACAGATTTCTTGTCAATACTAGAGGATTTAAGTACAAAAATGTTCTCAGTAGTTTATATCTGAATATATAGGATTATGTTTTTTTTTCTTTTTTGTTAACAACATGCTAAATTTTGTCCCAGGCAAAATACTATGGGAGTGCATTTTTTTCTTTTTTTTGGTAATTCCTATCACAAAAACAACAACAGTATAACAAAGAGTGGATTTGCTGAGCCTCAGAATATGGTGTAGTAATGAACCACACTCTTTTTGTAGATATTTGTAAATAGCTGTTTCTCATAAAATCTTGTTGAAAGCAGCTATGGTAACATTAATACCCATGGGTTTTGAAAGGAGTTCTGTGACACAGTGGGCGTTTTTCACAGCAAACATTTTGACTTTTCATGGCAGCACAAATTTTACAAATAACATAAGCGGGGACTAAGTTATCAGAATCAGAAACCTTTATTAATCTCGGGGGGATGTTGCTTAGAAAGTCTTGCATGTGTTTCTTTAACCCATAAGAACCCATGGTGACATGTATGTAACAAACTCTTTACATTTTTTACAGCTGTGTGGGCCTCTTGGTCTGTTGTATATCCCCCATAATTTTCCTGTAAGGAAAAATGGGTCTGGTTCTTATGGGTTAATGTCCTAAAAATGCCCTTTGTATATATCTTATGTATGCAGCTGTGACGTGCGTAGCATTTTCTCTGTGATGTTTTGTCACAGACTTTACCGAAGACAGTAGAAAGTGCTAGCAATATAAACTCAGATGATCATTTCAGCTATGTATAATAATTATGGGGTTGTTTGCTTGTGATTCAAGGCCAGTTTTACTCACATCACACACCCACATAGTTCCGTTGTGAAATATTACTGCTTTTTAAGTCAATAGTAACAAAGTTTGTTTTTCTAAATTCGTGACTTACTGCATGTTGTTGTTGCTATTTCAATTTTGATGACAATATTTTTACATGTACTTGCGTCTGTTTACCCACATAGTCTGATCCAACCCTAGAAAGACATTTCAAGGGTCACAGGGACACTGTAACAAGTGTGGACTTCAGCTGCAACATGAAGCAGATCGGTAACTCTCTTTGTTTGACTCTGGATTCACCTGTTTGCTGTTGTCTTTTTAATATTTTCTGTGCACTTTCTGTTGCCGTACACAATATTCTCTCTCTAATCTGTGCTCCATCCTCTCATAGCCACAGGCTCAATGGACTCCTGTGTGATGATCTGGAACATGAAACATCAGATGCGAGCGTATCGTTTTGATGGGCACAAAGATGCTGTCCTTTCAGTTCAGTTTTCTCCGTCAGGCCACCTGTTGGCCTCTGCCTCCAGAGACAAGACTGTACGTCTTTGGGTGCCCAGCATGTAGGTTTGAAAGTGGCCTCATTCCCTAGGTTCTGTTATGTTGTGTTTATTTTATGCCACCACAGATTTACTACAGAGGACAATGGTGATGCTGACTCATAAAAGAAACAACCGCCGAATGCTGTTTTTCTCTTTCTGCCAGCATGGAGGAAGGCACACATTGCTGAGCACCTGCTGGGTTTTGCTTGTTTGTTTTAAACTGAAGTGATGTCTTGTGTGCGTACAGGAAGGCTGAGTCAACAGTATTTAGGGCTCACACGGCCACCGTACGCAGTGTTAACTTTTCTGGTGATGGACAGGCTTTGGTCACAGCCTCTGATGACAAGACAATCAAAGTGTGGACTGTCCACAGGCAAAAGTTCCTCTTCTCTCTCAACCAGCACATCAACTGGGTCCGCTGTGCCAAGTATGAGACATATTCATCACCATATAATAAATTGTGTTAGTTAGTTTTGATAATTAAAAATGATTTAGAATACAAGTATATCATTTTGTTTCTTGTCTCACCTTTTAATTACACTGTCCATTTTTCCCACATTTTTTTGACGAATTGAGCATTTGACATTTACATTTTCAATACTTTTCTTGCAGGTTTTCTCCAGATGATCGCTTGATTGTGTCATCCAGTGACGATAAGACCATAAAGCTGTGGGACAAAAACAGCAGAGAGTGCATTCATTCTTTCCATGAACATGCTGGGTGAGCACTTTGGACCAGAATGATTAATAGGAGGAACAAGCCATATTTATTTTTTTGTCAGTTTTGTTTAAATGAATATAACGTAGGCATTGAACACCTGCTCAGGCATTATATGCGTCTGCTATTTGCTTGTACACTTTACACTCTGTTATACTGAGCTGTTTTATTATGACATTGGCTGTGCATGTCTTTCATTACGTTTATTGGCCTCTTATATTTTATGAAGCCTCTTTGTTGTATAATTGTTTTATTTAATTAGAATTAATTATTGTTTTATTAACTTTTAAACTTATTTTTACCTAGTCTTTTATTTAGATTTTTATTTACTTTGCTTCTTTCTTTTGTGTAATTTTTACCTTTATTGAGAGCTATGCTGTTAATTCTGCTTTTTAAAAAATAATTTTGTTATAGGTTTTTAATGGTTTGGCTGTTGTAACAGATATTGCATAAGTTTTGGGATAAATAAAATACATCTTATTTTATTAGCAAAAGACTCTAGCTGTTAAGGGTTTTAATAGTGATTGTTTTCTTGTTTCTCAAAAGTTATGCAAACCATGTGGACTTTCATCCAAGTGGAACATGCATTGCTGCAGCTAGTACTGACAATTCTGTCAAGGTTTGGGATATCCGATCCCATAAGATGCTACAGCACTACCAAGGTAAAGTCACATCAAGAAGTTGTAAAATCAAGGAGCAAACCCACACTTTTTATTCAGTTGCAACATATTCTTAGTTTTAAAACAAACTCTATATTTGCAATAATATATCATCAATCCTAAAGATGTACTTAAACACTTCTAGAATAGTCAGTCAAGCCACTCTGGATGTCTTATAGCTAAAATGAAGGCTTATACTGAAACAGCACAGGACAGTTTTAGGCTTTATCATAAATTAGATCAATGTCATAGAAAAGACACAAGACCACAATCCGAAATTTGTCATTTTTTTATATGTGGTACTTTTGGGAAACATTCAAAGTTTGGTCATCTGTTGCCACAAGACTACTATACAGTAAAAGTACACTATATGGACAAAAATTTTGGCTCCTAATCATTGAATTTAGCTGTTTTATTCAGTCTCGTTGCCACTAGTGTATACAATCAAGCACCTAGCTGTCTGCAGTCTGCCTTTACAAACATTTGTGAAAGAATGAGTCATTTTAATGAACTCACTGAATTTGAGTGTGGTACTGTACTAGGATGTCACCAGTGCAACAGGTCAGTTTGTAAAATGTCTTTCCTCCTAGATGTTTCATGATCAAATGTAAGTGGTATTGTAAAGTGGAATTGTTTAGGAACCACAGCAACTTAGCCACCAAGCGCCAGACAATATAAAGTTACAGAGTAGGGGTGCCAAGGGCTGTGGTGCATAGTGTGAAAAAGTCACCCATGCCCTGCTGAGTCAGTAACTGCACAGATCTAAACCTTCTCTGGCATTAACATCAGCACAAAAACGGTGCACTGGGAGTTTCACGGCTTGGGTTTCCATGGCCAAGCAGCTTCAAGCAACTGAATGCAACCTCTAGTGGTGAGATAGGAGTGGCGTAAAGCATGCTGCCACTGAACTCCAGAGCAATGGAAACATGTTCTGTGGAGTAATCAGTCATGCTTCTCTATCTTTAAATGTGATCTTTTTCTATGGTTGGCCTTGGCCCCTTAGTTCCAGTAAAGGAAAATCTTCAGTTTACTGTGATATTTTGGATAATTCTATGCTTCCAACTTTGTGAAATAAGTTTAAGGAAGGCCCTTTTCTGTTCCAGACTGACTGTGCCCCAGTGCACAAAGCAAGGTCCATAAAGGCATGGGTAGCTGAATTTGGTGTAGAAGAACTTGATTGACCCACACAGAGCCCTGATCTCAATCCCATCAAACACCTTTGGGATGAACTAGAATTGTGAGCCAGACCCTCTCCTCCAGGATCAATGTCTGACCTCACAAAAGCTCTTCTGGATAAATGGGGAATAAGTCAAACAGGCACACTCCAAAATCATGTAGAAAGTCTTTCCAGAAAAGTGTGAGCTGTTATAGCTGCAAAGAGGAGACCAACTCTGTATTAATCCCTATGGATTTAGAATAAGATGTCATGAGAGTAGGGAGGAGGTGGAAAAGAGCTGGGGAGGTGGAGGTATGCACTGGAGAGAAGAGGAATGAAAGTCAGTAGGAACAAGATAGAGTACATGTGCATAAGTGAGAGGGAGGCAGGTGGAACGGTAAAGATGCAGGGAGTAGAGGTGGCGAAGGTGGATGAGCTTCAATACTTGGGATCTACCATCCAAAGCAACTGGCAGAGCACAAGAGAGATGAAGAAAAGATTTCAGGCAGGGTGGAGTGGGTGGAGACAAGTGTCAGGGGTGCTTTGTGACAGAAGGATAGCAGCAAGAGTAAAAGGGAAGGTTTACAAGACTGTACTGAGACCTGCTATGACGTATGGTTTAAAGACAGTGGCACTGACTAAAAGATAGGGGGTGGAGCTGGAGGTAGCAGAATTGAAGATGTTGAGGTTTTCCCTGGGAGTGACCAGGATGGACAGGATTAGAAATGAGTACATCAGAGGGACAGCTCATGTTGAGAAGTTTGGAGACAAAGTCAGAGAGGCAAGGCTGAGATGGTTTGGACATGTTCAGAGTAAGGATAGTGGATATATTGGACTGAGGATGTTGAGGATAGAGCTGCCAGGCAGGAGGAGAAGAGGAAGACCACAGAGAAGATTCATGGATGTAGTGAAGGAGGACATGCAGAGGGTTGGTGTGAGGGAAGAGGATGCAAGGGATAGGTTGAGATGGAGGCAAATGATCCGCTGTGGCGACCCCTAACGGGAGCAGCTGAAAAAAAGAAGAAAAAGCTCCTGTAGGTGTAACGTGTAGGTGGCCCAATACTTTTGTCTATATAGTGCACCTTTGAATAAAAGATTGGGTTGAAGAGAAATGACTGAAATTACACTTAGATAAAATTAAGCTTTGAAG
>VUQH01081453.1:0-13529 GCA_015106775.1 Etroplus canarensis | reverse complement strand
TAAACAGGTTTCAAAGTAAAACAGGAAATAGAATACATAACATGAACATAAACTTGACAAAGGATAGGAAAACAAACAGGGAGACATATCCAAACTATATACAGAACTCAAAACCCTGACAATTTGTTCACAAATGTTCTCAAACAAAGCTCTGAGGCCTTCACAGAACAGCTGTATTCATGCTGAGATTAAATTATATTGTTTACTAAGTATGTAACTTCTGAAGGCAAATGGTTGAACAGGATTTTATTTTGGGGTATCGGAGTAAAGAGGGCTCAACTTTATATATGCAAGCCACACTTTTCTGATTTTTCTTTGGAAAAAAATGTGAAAATCATGAATCATTTTCCTTCCACTTCACAATTATTCACTTCATTTTGTTGATCTACCACATAAGATGACAATAAAATACATTTACATTTGTGGTTGTAACGTGACAAAATGTGGAAAAGTTCAAGGGGTAAGGGGTGTGAATACTTTTGCAACTCATGAGACGATATTAATGCAGTTTTAAATACTTTATTTATATGCTGAGTATTACAATAAAATATGTTGTGATTATTGTGATTTATCACCTTTTTTTAAACTGCAAATTATGTTCCCAAAGGTACACTTTGTGAGTATCTGTTTTATCTAGTAAGATAAAATTCTCAGTCTGTTCTTCTCACTTTATTTTTATTGCTACAAAATGGGGATTTTCAAGCAGACTGACCAATTCTGTCACTAAAACCTGTCATAAATGACAATATGAACACTTCTGCTACAGTCTAGTCCCACTTAACTGAATGCAAACATTTGTGCATGTGTGAACATGATGGAGCAGTCACCAATCTCTTTGAGAGTTAATGAGCTGTTTTGGTCATATATAAATCTAGAGCCTGTGATATCCATATGTCACAAGGAAAATACTACCCTTTCTGTAGTGCATTCCTCAACTTTATGCTTCACTTCTCTATAGATCCTGTGTATAGCTGTGTTTGTAAAAATGTCCCAACATGTCACGTACCTGTGAACTAGGTACTAAAAAGTTCAGTTTGTATTTGCAGTTTTTATAACAAGATGTTATTTGGTGTCCCTGTACTGATACAATATTGCCATGCAAAATGTCATGATAGTATATTGTATCAATTTTTTCCCTACCCCTACTATATATGTGTTGTTGGTGCCTTTCAGAGCATCTTAATGAATTATCTAGATAATATTATGGCTTGCTGCATGATAAAGACTATTCAAGAGGTTCGTGTTTTAGTTTTGGTGAGTAAAACTTGTGTCTATGTGTTGCACCCATACAATTTATAAATGCAGCTTGCTAACCAAGCTAACTAAAATCAGCTGATAAATTAGCACTCTACCCTTGCATCCATATAATGTAACTACTGGCGTCAAAAAAACAACATAGGTAGCACTCTAATGCTGAAGCTTCAAAATGAAGAGGCTCAAAACCAAGGTGTGATGCCACAGTGGCTTTATATGATATGGATGCACTTCAGGTATGCACATTAACAGGACTAACAGCTACATCTCAAGGATGATCTTGCCTTCACCCCCTAACCAGTTGGTGTATTTGGTTGCCTGTTAAAAGGGAGTTCTTACTTCCCACCATTGCCAAGTTACCTTACAGAATAAAGCACCTTAAGGTAACTTTTGTAGTGAACTGGGGGAATATAAATATAACTGAACTGAACTAAATTGCCACTGCCCCAACCTGCACCACTGCCTCAAAGCAAGAAGGTCTTTGGTTTGAATCCACTACCTGGCTGGGGCGTTTCTATGTAGAGTTTGCATACTTTCCCAAACATGTCCAAAGCCTGGGTTGTATAAAGTGTGTGTTCCTTAGAATGTCATTATACTGCTGCATAACAGTAGTTCAACCAACACTAAACAAACTGAGTCGATTTTGTTCCTTGTTGACTCTTCCATCTGTTTGCAGGACAACACACGTGTGCAGTAACATTCTAGTAATAGGTTTATTTAAGGCATCTAGGCTACAGTATTCACTCACTGGGTTTCCAGGTGCATCTAAACAGCTTAACCTGAATAGGGCCTTAACTGAAGTATAGCCATCAGATGGGTTAGTCTGTGCCAGTCCAACCTGCTCATGTGACATTCAAAGCTAAATTCATTAGATACTTACAGACAAATCACCTTTAAAAGAATTGTAAATGATGACAGAAGTGGTAATAGCAGACTGAAAGACTAACATGAATTATCCAAAGATAAACTTGAACAAGACCACAGATAGTTTACTGAGAACAGGCTTCTTATCTGTTGATAAAGGATACTGGTGCTGATCACAGAGATCACTGTAAACAGTGTGAGTGGTCTTAAAAATAAGCTAACCAGATGTGACCACTTAGCTCACAGTTTAACTAAATTCAATTCAATTTTATTTACATAGCGCCAATTCACAACAAAAGTCGCCTCAAGGAATTTTACACTGTAAGATAAAGATCCTACAGTGTTGGAGAAAAAACCCCAACTATTAGACGATCCCCTATGAGCAAGCACTTGGCAACTGTGGGAAGGAAGAACACCCTTTTAACAGGAAGAGAACTCTGGGGAAAGACAAAAGCGAAAGGAGAGCCAAGAGAGACACAGACTATGGGAGAGACAAGACAAAATGTAATGACATGCAGCAGCAGCAAATAAATGGATAGGGAGTGAAAAGAGGTGGGTGGAGAGGAAATGCCCAGCACAGGATGGAAGATGGCGGTGCGGCAGCAGTACGCAGCGGCCACTCCAGGAGCAAAAAATGGTGCTATATCCTTGTAATTATACCTTAAAATCGGTATAATTATTCCTCGTCTAGCCCGATTCTCAAGCACATGGACATCAAAGACAGCGGTGTCCATGTTTACAACCGCCAGACCATACTATGTCTATATGTTTATATTATGGCTATATGTTTATATGTTGTACCAGGCCCTGGAGAAACATTATCTCATTTCACTATGTTCTGCGTCAGCTAAATGTGGTTTGAAATGACAATAAACTCTATCTTGAATCTTGAATCTTGAAATCTCGAATCATAAGAAGACCCCAGCAGCCTAAACCAACTGCAGCACAACTAAGCCCTAACTATGAGCTGGTTCCACTGAAGAGGGGCCTGATAGCTGAAGGCTCTGCCTCCCATTCTACTTTTAAAAACTTTAGGAACCACAAGTAGATCTGCGCTCTGAGAGCAAAGTGCTTTATTGGAGAAGTATGACCCAGTGAGGTCTTTAAGATAGGATGGGGCCTGATTGTTTAAAACTTTGTAAGTAAGTAAGAGGATTTTAAATTCAATTCCGGGTTTGACAGGGAACCAGTGAAGAGAAGCCAGTATAGGGGAAATATGATCTCTCTTTCTAGTCCCTCTCAGTACTCTCACTGCAGCATTTTGGATCAAATGAAAGCTTTTTAGGGAGCTTTTATAACAGCCAGATAGCAATGAATTACACTAATCAAGTCTAGAAGTAATAAATGCATGAACTAGTTTTTCAGGATCACTTGGAGACAGGCTGTTTCTAATTTTGAGGATATTGTGGAGGTGATAAAAGGCAGTCCTGCATATTTGTTTAATGTGAGCATTAAAGGACATATCCTGGTCAAAAATGACCCCAAGATTCCTCACAGTGTCACTGGAGGCCAAAATAATGCCATCCAGAGTAAGTATCTGTTTAGAAAGACTGTTTCTGAGGTTTTTAGGGCCAAATACAATAACCTCAGTTTTGTCTGAATTTAAAAGTAGAAGATTACAGTCCATCCAGGTCTTTGTCTTCAAGACATGCCTGTGGTTTAACTAAATGTCATCTGGCTTCATGGATAAATACAGCTCATCCTCAGACAGATATCTCATTTCCTCATTGTGGTTTTAGCTAAAAAGATAGTGAAAATGCTTAGTTTGAGTCGTCACAAAACGAATTCACTAACCAATAACCTTGCTTGCATTCTTGTCAAATACTGTTTTACAACATGAAGCCAAAAATGTGTAACACATACTTAAAGTTAACAGTAAGAAATATTAGTTAAAAGTGAAGTATGCCCAGATACTTTGTACAGATCACTCCATATCATTTTACAAAGGATAATGAATCAGGGAGAATACTGATCAGATTGTTAACACATTATAATGGTTGATCGAAGGAACTCTTAAATAAAGCGTTGCTTATTTATACATTGAGCAGACGTAGATCACTGTTATCAATCATAAGAAGCTGATTTTCTAAGCTTTGTTTTGGTCTCCACCAGTTTCTTAAGGAACTATCCTTAGCCGTTAAACACACCATTACGTAATGTAAATATACTCATATTTATACAGCGGTTTTCTGATCTTAATGACTGCTCTAAGTGCTTTAGACTACAAGTCACATTTTAACCATACATGCATATAGTAATATATTCTACAGATTTCAAGTACTTTATTGACTTCACATCCATGGCCAAATTAGAATCACCATTTAGCATAGCATGCAGGTCTTTGGACTATGGGAGGAAGCTGGGGTACCTGGACGAAACCCACACAGATACAGGAGAACATACAAACTCTTAACAGAAAGACTCCAGTCAGAGTTTCAGCCAGGTGCCTTTTTACTGTGAGGCAACAGTGCTAACCGCTCCACTACCATGCTGCTATTGGTGACCAGCTGGTTGCGAACTTGGTCACTTTAGTTAAAGCTGTTTTTGCTGCATGACAATGCTGTAAATGGTGCTTATGAGAACCAAGACAGTAAAATTATGGACTGTAAAAGCCAAGAGCTGAAAAAGGCTAAAATGAATTACAGATCCGATGAGGAGTCTCTGACTATAAGCAACGTTTCACAACATATACTACTCAAAAAAATTAAAGGAACAATTTGAAAAGATATCAGATCTCAATGAGTACTGTACTAGGATTGAAAGGATACAACACTTTTTGAGGGAAATGAAAATTATCAGCCTACAGAGGGCTGAATTCAAAGACATCCTAATAAAGAAAAAAAATGATGTGACAGGCTGGTCCATTTTGCCGAAATTTCATTGCAGCAATTCAAAATGGTACTAGTTTTTTTTAACAGCCAGCTTGTATGTGTGCTGGACAATGTCTGGGCATGCTCCTAATGAGACAATGGATGGTGTCCTAGGGGATTTCCTCCCAGATCTGACAAAGGGCATCACTGAGCTCCTGGACAGCCTGAGGTGCCACCTGGCGACGTCAGATTGGCAGAAACATAATGTTCCAGAGGTGTGGTATCAATTCCTTCATCCTCCAGGAACTGCCTGGATATTCTGGCCACATGAGGCCAGACATTGTTGTGCACCAGGAGGAACCCAGGACACACCGCACTAGTGCAAGGTCTGACAATGGGTCCAAGGATTTCATTCGGATACTTAATGGCAGTCAGGGTGCTGTTGCCTAGCTTGCAGAGGTCTATGGGTGCCTCTATGGATATTTCTCCCCAGACCATCACTGACCCATCCACCAAGCTGGTCATGCTGAACAATGTTAAAGGCAGCATAATGTTCTCCATGACTTCTCCAGACTCTGTCTGTCTGTCACATGTGAATATGCTCTCATCTGTGAAAAGCACAGGGCACCAGTGGCGGACCTGCCAATTATGGTATTCTGCAGTAGATTCCAATCAAGCCCCATGGTCCTGGGCAGTGAGCAAAGGGCCCACTAGAGGACGTTGGGCCCTCAGACCACCCTCACGAAGTCTGTTTCTGATTGTTTGGTCAGAGACATTCACACCGGTGACCTGACTGAGGTCATTTTGTAGGGCTCTGATAATGCTCGTCCTGTTCCTCCTTGCACAAATTGTGCCCCTTTTAAGACATACCCTGCTTTATTCTCCTTTTTGACTCCAGTAATGACCAGAATCACAAAATTAATCACATTCTCTATAAAAGTAAAACATATATAAAACTAGTTCCTTTTGCAGTCAGCGGAGTTGTTCCCTGCTTGCCATTTGAAAGAAAGCAAGTTTAGGCACTCCCACACTGGTTTCACTTTCTACACTAATAAGCATCATAAAATTTTGGTTAAATAAATTTTTTTTGCAAAACATTTCATGCAGTGTTTGTGTAAGTCCTTGAGAAAATAAACTACATATTACTTAAATCTTAAAATATATCAAGAAATCAACATACTTGCAGACAAACAGCATTCAGTATTATTTTCCATTTGGCCCATTCATGTGACCTTTATACATAACTTTGCATTTCAGACTAAATGTAAAAGGTAGGGCAAGTCAAAGGAACTCTATTATTAGAAACTGCTTAAAATATACACAATACAATTTTCTAACCTCTCTCTCATGACACCATCTGTAACTGGCACAACTTTAAAGGGAACAATATTTTACTGTCTTAAAAATGAAGTGATATAGTATACATGATATTGCTCAAATTAACTGCAGCAACACAGATTTATATATAACAAACTATCATAATGGGGAGTTCATCAGCAGTAATGTGAGCCAGTAGTTTTTGTGTCACTTGTTTTGCTGAAAAAGAGCCAAGCAGTAAGCATTTCTGCACACTTGTGACAGGCAGATCCAGAAAACTGGATGTGTGTGTTAAAGTAAAACATCTGATTTGTCAGTGGAACAAATTCACAAACACATCAGAGAAACACATGGTAACAAAGTGAATAAAGGCTGGTGTGGATGGGAGAAAGTAAGCAGTCACTCATTGCCATCCAACAATCATAGAGAGGCATGTATACACACACACACCTTTTAAAATACTCCGTACCTTGAATGAGTACTCTAACCGCACCAGAAAAGGGAAGCTGACAGCCTGAAGAATCCTTTTCTCATTCAGAGTGTGCTCTATCTGCTTGAGCTTGACCACCTGAAAAGCAGAGGAATGCAGAAAGGAGAAGGGGAAAGGAGAAGAGGGCGAGAACAGAGACATTTTATCCAATAGAAATTAAAGTGAAATTTAAATCAAGCATGAAACTAGCAATCAAACAATTTCATTTTAAATAAAAATCTGCTAAGATATCTATCACAGGTTGAGGTAATATGATGTTGCCTGTTGCCTTTTGATCAAAGTATATGTCAGAATATTCTTATATTTGCAAAATTAAATGGGTAATGGGTGTCAATGGCAACATTATGGGAAAAAATGGTGTATTACGTTACTGCTAATGCAAATCAAACATTTCTTGCTCTTCCCATTAAAACCATTTAACTTTCGAAAAGTGAGTTAGCTTTATATGAAGGATCAACTGAAAATGCAATATGTTTGTTACTGCAGTCACGCATCAAGAACGCATCAACAAAAACAAGATTTTGACTGGCATTTTGTGACAGCAGATCAGCCTGAAATATTGCAGTAAGTAATGGAACAGGAAGCAACAGCCGGAGTGAGCTGTCAGACGAAGAGCTGCAGGCAAAAGGCTGCACGCCTCCAACTTTTTAGTGAGTAACAAACTTCTTTCACCATGCCCTGCTGCTGGCAGACTCATAAAATCAGATCTAAACTGCTTACAAAATAAAGAAAAAGGCCTTACTTATTATATTAATTCTTTATCAAATAACAGTAGTCGTTTGCTGTCTCCAGAATTTGGTGACTTAAACAAAAATAAACTACAGTTACAACAGTGCAAACTTAGCTATGTATCTGTGACATGTACAAAAACTGTCCAAAAAACTGTACAAGACACCTGGTCTGAAACTTTCCATCCAGTATCAACACAGAAGGCCAATGTGCTAAGGTGCCATGTAGTTCCACTTTTTACACTTAAATGTAAAAATATCAAATAGTTCTGGCATTGATACAAAAAAAGCAGCCACAAAAGACCAAGGCTGTGTTACTTAAATAAAAAATCTTGGGAAAAGTAAATGTTTCATATAACATTTCACGAATAAATGAAGGAATCTCTGTGTGCTGTGTATTCCTCAGTTTTCTTGACAACACTTAACCCAATCTATTGCAGACACATTGGGTGTATTGTTGGGAACCCAGTGAAGAACAGCTTACAGTTTGATATCCTTTAGATAAATGGTTTTCAAAGACAAAGAAAAAATTACAGAAAGTGAGAGTTTGTGGGTATTTTAGGGCTGAGGCAACTCACTGGCATTATATACAATCATGGGAAAAAGAAAGTTTTTATAGGACTCTGCAGTCATGTGAAAAACAAAGTACACCTCAAAATGCAATAGCCTTTAGAACCACCTTTAGCAGCAATAACTGGAAGTAATTGTTTTCTGCATGAGACTCAGTTTCTCACATCATTGTGGAGGAATTTTGGCAAACTCTACTTTATAGCCCCATTGAGGTTTGCAGGTATTTGTTTATGCACAGCTCTCTTAAGTTCTGGACTTTGACTGTGCCACTAAAACACCTTGATTCTTTTCTTTTTCTTTTTCAGCTGAAAGGCTTAGGATCACTGTCCTGATGCATGACCCAGTTTGGCCAAGCTTTAGCTGTTGGACAGATGGCCTCACATTTGACTCTAGAACACTTTGATCGACTCAGTGACTGCAAGTTGCCTAGGTCTGTAGCTGCAAAACATGTCCAAATCATCGTCTCTGGTTTGTATGAAGTTTGTGCTGATAACCTAAGCTGAGCTTCCATGTTCTTTTTAGAGAGAGAGGTCTTCTCCTGACAATCTTTCCAAACAAGTTCCTGCTTGTTTAGTGTTTTTGTGATTGTACTGTCATGAACTGTAACACTGAACATCCAAACTGAGGCCTGTAGAGTCTGAGATGTAGCTCTTAGGTTTTTTTGTAATTTCTCTGACTTTGGGGTACATTTGCTGGGATAACCATTCCTGAGAATATTGTCCCATTGTGTTAATACACACCTGAATGCTCCAGACCAGCAAACTGGCAAAAATTCTGCTTTCATAGAGGTGTTCATACTTGCTGATGATCATTTAATCAAGTGCATTTGATTAGCAGCACCCAGCTGCAACTTACCTTCTTAAATGGTATACTTAAGTTTTTACAGGACTTCATAGAGTCCTGTGAAAACTCTCTTTTCAAATGACTGTATATACTTATACATGCCTCCGGTCATGTAAACAGAGCGAGTATTTTAGACAGAGATCTGACAGTATGCACTGCAAAAGAAAAATGGCGTATCACCAAGTACTACACAAAACCACCTGAATCAAAAGACAACACTGCAATGTTTACTTTACGTCCCTACCCAAGAATGGTAGTGATTAGTATGATCACCATTTGTTCTTTTAGTAGACCTCACTTAAAACTTATCAACCAATGGATTATTTCCCTGTCCCCACACTAATGCAAAAATACATTTGGCACTAATTAGCTCAGCTAAATATGTCTCTCAAAAAGCTGAGTTCAATGTTAATGTTTGATCAGATGGAGTCCAAACAATCAGCCCCTTCCAAACAGATGCATGTTGAGCAGGTAATGAAATACATATACTGCTTAAAAATGTATAGAAACACTTTTTAATCAGAGTATTGTATCAACTTCTGGAATATTGATCTGGTCAGTTAAATGCCAGAGGGTGTTGTTAATCAGTTTCAGCTGCTTTGGTGTTAATAAAATCAACAACAGGTGCACAAGAGGGACAACAATGAGATGACCCATAAAACAGGAAGGGTTTTACAGGTTGAGGCCACTGACTGTTTTCTCACTAGTTTTGCATTTGACTAGGGTCAGTGCCACTACTGGTAGCATGAAGTGATACCTGGACCCTACAGAGGTTGCACAGGTAGTCCAAATCCTCCAGGATGGCACATCAAAACGTGTCATTGCCAGAGGGTTTGCTGTGTCTCCCAGCACAGCAAGAGCATGGAGGAGATTCCAGGAGACATGCAATTACTCTAGGAGAGCTGGACAGGGCTGTAGAAGGTCCTTAAACCATCAGCAGGACCGGTATCTGCTCCTTTGTGCAAGGAGGAATAGGATGAGCACTGTTAGAGCCCTACAAAAGTAGGTTACTGGTGTGTCTCTGACCAAACAATCAGAAGCAGACTTCATGAGGGTGGCCTGAGGGCCTGACGTCTTCTAGTGTGCTCACTGCCCGGCACTATGGAGCTTGACTGGCATTTGCCATACCATAGAACACTGTAAATGGCAGGTCCGCCACTGGCACCCTGGGCTTTTCACAGATGCAAACAGGTTCACCCTGTGCACATGTGTCAGACGTGAAAAGGTCTGGAGAAGTCATGGAGAATGTTATGGTGCCTGTAACATAATTCAGCATGACCAGTTTGGTGGTCATCAGTGATGGTCTGAGGAGGCATATCCATGGAGGGATGCACAGACCTCTACAGGCGAGGCAACAGCACTCTGACTGCCATTAGGTACCCGAATGAAATCCTTGGACCCACCATCAGACCTTGTGCTGGTACAGTGGGTCCTGGATTCCTCCTGATGCACGACCCAGCTTCATGTGGTGAGAGCATGCAGGCAGTTCCTGGAGGATGAAAAAATTGATACTATTGACTGGCTCCCACGCTCACCTGACCTAAATCAAATAGAAAACCTGTGGGACATTATGGTTCTGTCCAGGTTGCACCTCAGACTGTCCAGGAGCTCAGTGATGCCCTGTGTCAGATCTGGGAGGAAATCCCCCAGGACATCATCCGTTGTCTCATTAGGAGCATGCCCTGACGTTATCAGGCATGTGGGGGCCATACAAACAACTGAGTACCATTATGAGTTGCTGCAGTTAAATTTTGGCAAAATGAACAGGTCTGCCGCATCATTTTTTCACTTAGATTTTCAGGGCATCTTTGAATTCAGCCCTCTGTAGGCTGATAATTTTTATTTCCATCAAACAATGTGGCATCCTTTTCTTCCCAACTCATTACCCATTCCAAATCAGTACAGACATCCAGCATGATTTTTCCTCCATTGAGATCTGATGTGTTTTCAAAATGTTCCTTTAATTTTTTTGAGCATTGCATTAAATTCCATTAAGATGTGAATGATAATTCCTTTATAGTAATGATAAGTAAAAATTATAGTTTTTATAGTTTAGAAGTTTTAAAGCCATTAAATTGGCACCTTTTTAACAAAAACCTTAATATATAGCTGCAAACTTTTACAATATTGAATTACCTGCATGACTGACACCTCAAAGAAATTCATCAGATAATACACTTCTGTATCTATTTCTATAACTGCTTATGGATTTCAGGTCTGTGGGGGCACGGATGAGATAGATGAGGTAGTTCAACAGTTAACCAGCACATATTGAGTAAACCTGGATGTCTTTGGTTTGTGTTGCAAATCTGTAAACAGGACTGCTTCAAGGTCCCATTTTATTACGTGACTTTTTGCATCAGTCCAATTAGAACACTTTTTGGGTATTAACTAATGTATCCGAACAATCAAATTCAGACATTGCCTTCTGAGATTTTTATCAGTAAAAATAATAATAAATCGATTACTGAAGTATTTCTTCTGAGAATATTTTTTACTTTTTCAAATATTTACTACAAAATATTTCATATTTATATTTCAACACTTTCTAAATATTTTTCTTAATATCATTTGCACTTTATTTTAAACCAGGACTGCAAAATGGTAAGCGCCAATGTCCTCTGGTGCACTGTTTATATATGTTTGCACTAATTTGTTTCTGAGTTGTATATGTAGCACCATGGCCCTGGAGAAGTATTATTTCATTTCATGCATCACCTGTACATGCTTAAAATGACAATAAAGAGCCTCCCTACCTAAATGTTATTAAAAGAACCGCAATCAGTTTTACTTTAGTTGGCAACTAAAATTAGGCATAATCTGAAATAAAGGCAATCATGGTTCTGCCACTCCAACTGGTGCCATTTCCAGTAAAAGTGGGTTCACATACAGATTTTACCTGTATTTAAGAGCCCCCGGACCTTTTACACAATTCATTAAAAAAATTAAATCTTTGGTACTCACATGAATGATATTTCCTTGGTTTCTATGACAATCCTCTAGGAACACTAAATGAGTATGTCCTTAAATGACAGCATTTAAACACCCCAATCCCTCTGTTACTCTGCTGACCCCCGACCCAGACTGACCTTCTGCTTGTTGAGGATCTTCATGGCGTAATGCTGTCCCGTTTCTCTGTGCTTCACCAGCATAACACGGCCAAATGAGCCTGTACCCAGGGTTTTCAACCTCTCAAACTGCTCCAGGCAAGCAGTGTTCTGAACAGACAAAACAAAAACAGTTAGCTGATCTTTGTAAAAATGGGATGTTTAGGGTCATGTTGTTAGTAGTGAATTTTTATTTTTAAGTAGTCATATGCTCACATTTACTACTCATTATTTTGTTGTCATGGTACACATCCTTTGTGAATATTATATACATTTAATAACAGTATATGGTATGTATGAATGAATGTATACTGCAGGTGTATGCTTGATGATAATTCTTAGGATGCAACACATGTGCATACGAGATATATGGTAAATTTAAAGAATTTTATTACACGTCTGATATTTAATGCTATTATGCAAATCTGCATAAATCTGTCTTTACTGAGTTCATTTGTTATAAGCCTAATGTGTTTTAAAACTACCTCAGTCAGAATTACATATCACATTTTTCCCCTTTCCTGTAATCTGAACAGGGGGTTAATAAATTGCTTCTAGGGGTGTGCTGATTGTGAAACTCTGGGTCAACACCACTACAATGTTAAATACCAGTTTGGCCAATAGTTGAAACCAATGTGTTTGTTTATGTATTTATTTTATTTTTCTTATTTTATTTCCCCTTATTTGCAAAGAGAAAAAGAAACCTTCATTAGGAGAAAAAGAACCTACTTGTCTCAAATGAAGAATTAAAGTCTTCATTACTATATTTTTGAAATACCACAAAATCATTCATACACATTTCTGAAACTGGATTCCAGATGGACTGCAAAATTAATGTGACAAAGCAGATAAGCATCAGCCACTGCCATTAGTGAACATCATCTTATTTCCAGAAAAGGCTGATGGCCAACAAAAGATAATATCGGCCTATACAGATGTTCGCCTTAATTTAAGTGGATTCCTAAATGTTCCAGTGGAAACACTGTGTTGGCAGTATCTTTAATAGCCTGATATTGACCTTTATATACATTACAATGAAAACATGGAAGAGAAGCTATAGCTTAGTAACAGGATGATACTCATGTACAGGTACATCTAAAAAAATTAGAATATCATGAAAAAGTTCAATATTTTTTGTCACACATTTCAGAAAGGGAAACCCATATATTATATAGATTCATTACACATAGAGTGAAATATTTCAAGCCTGTATTTCTTGAAATTTTGATGATTATGGCTTACAGCTAATGAAAACCCAAAATTCAGTGTCTCAGAAAATTAGAATATTACATAAGATCAATAAGAAAAAGGATATTTTAAACAGAAATGTCGGGCTTCTGAAAAGTGTGTTCATTTCTATGCACTCAATACTTGGCTGGGCCTCCTTTTGCATGAATTACAGCATCAATGTGACGTGGCATGGAGGCAATCAGCCTGTGGCACTGCTCAGGTGTAATGGAAGCCCAGGTTGCTTTGATAGTGGCCTTCAGGTCATCTGCATTGTTGTGTCTGGTGTCTCTCATCTTCCTCTTGACAATACCCCATA
>VUQH01081452.1:0-12621 GCA_015106775.1 Etroplus canarensis | reverse complement strand
CGATGGCAGCAGAGCTGCCATGCAAGGTGCTAACCAGGCCATCAGGAACAACGTGGGGTTAAGTGTCTTGCCCAAGGACACATCGACACATGGGCCAGCAGAGTGAGAATCAAACCAGCAATCAACCGATCAGAGGTCAACTGTTCTACCTCTGCACCATGGCCGCCCCAAATGGAGGACTATGTCTAAATATTGCTATAATTCATGAACAGTTGATGCAGTACTACAATGTACTTGCATTTATGCAGAACCTGTTTTAGTTTTACTAACTCAAATTGCTTTAATTACAATTAACACTCAAACATACATTGCTTTATTTTATACACATATCTACCTCACATTGAGGACCAGTTTAGAATCTCCAGTTAACCTAGCATGTATGATTTTGGACTGTGATCGAAACCTGTAGTACCAGGAAGAAACCCACACACACAGGCGTAACATGCAAGTTCTGCAGAGAGAGGTCTCATTTAGGGTTTGAACTACAAACCCTTCTTGCTGTGAGGCGACAGTGCTAGCCACTTTGCCACCATGCCTCTTCATTTAACTGTATTTTGCTAAAATCAGATTGTTTTCATGTTCATGAAATGTTTTCCCACTTCATGTTTGTTCAAGTATGAAGTAGTAGAAGAATTTTCGAAAAGTTCTTGTAGAAATTATGACAATGTTACATTTAGTTCTTAACCCCATGCGTGTCCAAATTACATGAATGCAAATCACATGACTTAGCTGCAAAATGTAGCCTCCATTTCAAAGTGTGTTGAAAGTGCGGACTTCAAACTACACACCAGTTTTTAAATTGTGCTGACAGGCCAAGTAAAACCAGAGTTAGGATAAATAATGTGCTCTATGATTTTTCTGTGCGTTTGGTGCACTGTCTGTGCGTGTTTGATGCAGGAAGAAATGGAAAGGAGAGCATTTGCAAGAAAATAAATCACACCCCTTATCCTATTTGTGGAAAAATGCAGCCAATCAGCCAATCAAAACATGGCATTTGGTGGCTAAGGAAGAGGTGAATGTTTTCAGAGTGAAAAAAAGAGAGAGAGAGAGAGAGAGCGAGAGAGAGAGAGAGAGAGAGAGAGAGAGAGGTGAGAGACAAAGATAGAGAAATAAAGAGACAGTGACTTTTGAGTTATGAGCAATTTGTGACATTGTGATGTGTCTCTGTGTGTTGTTATGTGTCCCTGTGTGTTGTGGTAAGCAGAAACTAGTTTTTTTACACTGTCACAATTTGTGACAATAATTTGTGACATCTTATGATGACACCTCATACTTTTTTAAATAGTTGTACAAAAAATACCTGAGACATTGCCTGAATTTTAATGTAAAAATATGTTATATCTATCAAAAGTCGTTCAAGGAAGGAAGAGTGGTGAACTGGTGGAGTCCGTGCTTCGACGGGTCAGGGTTGTTTTGGCAGCAAAAGGGAGACTAACACAATATTAGGCAGATGGTCATAATGTTATGCCTGATCAGTGTAGATGGAAAGTAGATTTAATTACACTAATTATACTCAATTAGCCTGAACTATAACAATTATGGTTCAAAGTAATCATTGATGCCCTAACCTGCATGAACAATGGAAGAGTGAAATTACTGTATAGTGGACATAAAATCAATAAAATAGAAAGATTTTTTTATCCTAACAGATTTCTTTCTATTGAGAAGTGAAATGTAAGATCAAACATTCACGTTGTGTGCATTTTATTCACTCACACTTAATCAAAGCCATACAGTTGTTATCTTTTGCCTGCATACTCTCGCTGCATGAGGCTGGGACCCTCTGTAAACAGGTCTAAATATTTCATCCCGAGAGCTAATGGTAGTCAGGGTATCGTTGCCTGGCCTGTAGAGGTCTGTGTGTGTCTCCATGGATATGCATCCTGAGACCATCACTGACCTACACCAAACTGGTTATGCTGAACGATGTTACAGGCAGCATAACTTTCTCCATGGTTGCTTCAGACCAGAGTTATTACAGTTTTGTGTTTTCTAATTAGTTTTTATTTTTATTTCATTTTGAGTTTTTTGTTTTCAATTCAGTTTAGTTTCATTTAGTTTCCAGAGTGGGTTTGTTCATTTTAGTTTAGATTTTATTGTTTGAAAATGTTTAGTTTTAATTTTTATTAGTTTCAGTGTTAGTTTAAGTTTACTTAATTAATATAATATGGGTGGTATTTGTCAGGGGAAGATTTAAGATGTTTAGATCAGAAATTACGATACAAACACAACACTGTGTGAAGGCAGATGAGTCACAATCATGTAGACATCCTGAGTCTCAATAATCAGATGCATGAAAGCCTCATCAGAGAGACTGTCTGACCAAATTTAACCCAGCTGACAAAGACTAGAACTAAGGACATTTCCTGTATATTTTTATTTTATTTTGGTCAGTTTCCTAAGCCCACAATGTCATTTTAGTTAGTTTTGATTTTTCCCTAAAGTTTAGTTTTTATTTTTATTTCAGTTAACTAAAATAATTTTTCTCATCTAGTTTTAGTTTTTAGTTTAGTTTTAGTGAACTATAATAACCTTGCATCAGACCCTTTCACATCTGTCACATGTGCTCAGGGTGAACCTGCTCTCATCTATGAAAAGCACATGGCACCAGTGACGGACCTGCCAATTCTGGTATTCCAATGGTAAGTGCCAAACGAGTGCCACAGTGCCGGGCAGTGAGCATAGGGTCCACTAGAGCAGGGGTCCCCAACTGCCAGTACCTGGAGCGGTACTGGTCCATGGATCATTTGGTACCACAAAGAGCCGCAAAGAAAAAAATTTGTTGTTAAAATTATAGTCATTTTTCTTTGATTGGTATTCCAGGTCTTATTTTGAAAAACGACTGTTTCCGCCCTCACCTAACTAACGCGCTTGACTCTGGCATGCCGTTTCACATCAGCAACACAAGATAACCCTTGATAAAGAATGAGCCAGAAACAAAACTCACTGGAGAGCTTTTTGGGGAACAAACAAGCAAACAATGGGACAACAGAAGGATCACAGACCGCCAGCAAAAAGAAGACTGCATTTAAAAGAAAATACCAACGATTCTTACCTAAGTTACAGGTTCATCTCAACAGGTGATACACACGCTCCACACCCGCTATGCATAATTTGTGGTGACCGGCTGGCTAATGAAGCCATGAAAACCTGACACTGATTTGCCACATTAGACAAAACACCCAGCATTAAAAGACAACGCCCTTGGATTTTTTAAAAAGAAAAAATACATGAAAAAAACATGAACATGAAGGACAAAACAAAAAGAGATATTGAGGGCCACCACGTCAATAAATGAAAGCATCATGTGATTGTCTCCCATCACCCCCAGATGGGACCATCTAGCTGGGCACTGACAATGCTCATTCTGTTCCTCCCTGAACAAATGAGTAGATACCAGTCCTACTGATGGGTCAAGAACCTTCTACAGCCCGGCCCAGCTCTCCTAGAGTAACTGCCTGTCTCTTAGAATCTCCTGCATGCTCGTGAGACTGTGCTGGAAGGCACAGCAAATCTTCTGGCAATGGCACATATTGATGGAGGAAGTGAACTATATGTGTAACCTCTATAGGGTCTAGGTGTGGCCCCATGCTGCCAGTAGCATCACTGAAATGCAGAACAAGTAAAAAAAAAACAAAAAACAGTCAAAAGTGATGAGGAGGGAAAAAATTGTCAGTTGCCCCACCTGTAAAACCATTTCTGATTTGGGTTTCGTCTCAGTGTTGCCCCTCTAGTGCAACTGTTGTTGATTTCATTAACACCAAAGTGGCTAAAACTGATTAACAACCCCCTCCGATACTTAACTTTCCAGATCAATATTCCAGCAGTTTGACTGACTTGATGCTATACTCTGATTTAAAATTGAAAGTGTTCCTTTGATTTTTTTGAGCAGTAATCTTCCTTCACAAACTCTACCTCTTGCATCTTTATCTTTTCCACCTGCCTGACTCTTATTCTCACACATGGATTCTGTCATATATAGTCATGTGAAAAAGAGAGTTTTAATAGGACTAGACTAACAGTCTCTCACATCATTGTGGACTTTGACTGGGACTTTGAAATTCTGTTTTGCAAACTCCTTTTGTTATTCTTTAAATAATAAAGACAAATGTGTAAAGATGGAAAAAGAACACAACTTAATTAAATTAAAAGTAAACAGCTATAAGTCATGGCGATTCTGTTAGAACTCTGGAAAGCATCAGGACAAAGTGAAACAATGACATTTCGTTATTTCAAGTAATCTGTCACAATGAAGACAGATCAATATCAGACAATATCAAATGTAGCAGAGAGTTGTTACTTTATTCTGTGACTAAGGTGCAGATATATCTATTCTGGGAAGGCTATAACATTTCACTACTGTAAGAGGGTTTTTTTTGTCAGTGTCGGTCAGGGCTCTGTCAGTACTGATTACTGAAAATCACTTGGCTGTTTAAGAGAACCAGTTCTGGTGGTTTGGGCATCTGGTTAGGATGGATGTGTTATATCTCGTCGTCATAGTGTCAGGTGCGGACCCCAACACAGGACTCGAAGACAGGCAGGTTAACTCAAAAGGCTTTATTTAGCTGGCAAACCAAGGTGGTAGTACACAGGAAACACAAAACAGGACTGCTAGGATGGTGACGGGAAAACATGAGGGGATGACGCGACAGCGACAGACCGAGGAGACAAGACTAAAATAGACGAAGACAGAGTCACTGACGACGAACAGGTGGGGACCGCACACAGCTGGTACAATTATGACAGGCAGACAAACAGGAAGCGACGCAGACAAGGACGAGGACCACTAGGGGGACAAGCTGGGCAGGAGACAAAAAGGAGGGGAGCCGGCACCAAATCAGACTGGGAAGGGCGGACCATGACAGGATGCCTCTTGTGTGTCCATCTAGGAGGAGACCCCAGGGAAGACCCAGAACCTGCTGGAGAGATTATCTATCTTATTTGGCCTGGGAACAGTTTGGGACCCCTCTGGAAGAACTGGAGAGTGTAGCTGGAATACCCTGCTTAGCCTGCTGCCAATTTTATATGATTTTATGGTTAAAATACATTACATTTCTCATGCTGTGATTTACAAAAAAGTCATGAAGAATTTTTTTGTTGTAAAATACCCATGCTTTTGCATACGATAATCCTAAGTTAATGTTAAACTACACTGTCATGTTTTGGCACTCTGATTTAGTTTTATTCATTTGTCGGATATGCATTCTAGAAATTTTAGATCTACAATGTTAATGGTATCTCCTGTTAGAGGTAGAACCAGAGCAGAATAACACTGCATTGGTTGAACAGATTGTTTTTGTACACACTGAAGATATTGAAGATGAATTCATGATGGCAACCCTAGCCCAGCAAGTCTGTGGCCACCTGTAAGATCTATTTGCAGAGGATCAAACCAGTTCATTTATCATGTGCAGCTCTAAGGTGTTCCTTCCACCTGAAGCCATGGAAATACTCTCTAATCAGAAAGTCACCCTGAGATGCTGTCCCAACACTCAACACACACCCTTTTCCCCACTCATCCTGTTTATGAATCCAAACATTCAGATGTTAATATCAGTATGTATCTTGAGTGTCTCAGAAATAACAGAAGGGTGACCAATAAAAGACTCGATGTTTTCTTCTGATATGGAAGGTCAATTCAATAACAGCGTTTTATACCAGGGTTCTAACTTTAATAGGGAAAGGGGAAGCCTAAAGGTGAAACTTTTTGTGATTTTTTTTTCTGTACACAGAGCAAATTCAGACTTTTTGCACAATTTAGCATACTCCACAAATTTAGCATACTCCTTTGTTCTCTACTGGATCATCCTGCTACTGTAGGTTTTGTCTTGCCTTTCTAGTTTTCCTAGTGTATTTAGTAATCTTGTGTTAGACCTTTTGTCTTGTTGGTGTGAGGGAAAAGGATGCAAGGGATAGGATGAGATGGAGGCAGATGATCCGCTGTGGCGACCCCTAATGGGAGCAACAGAAAAAAGAAGAAGAAGAAGAAGAAGAAGAAGATCTAACATTCATTATATACCAGTTTAAAGGCCTTTATGCTGCAATAGTATTTTGGGTATGTTAGACCAATTGAAATTTGAGGTTCTATATTCACCTTGCAGACGATGAATTTAAAAAATGAAATGTGGCTTCCAGAAAAGAAGTGCTGCTTTTACTTTCCAGAATACCTGATCAAGTAGTCTCATCAACTCTAATAAGTTCTATTTAATTTAATTTAAAGCAAATGTTTACACTGGTTAAAGAAAATTCATTTATTACAGAAGATCAAAAGTAAATGCCTTATCTATAGAAAACAATGAAATGACCCTAAAAGACACGGGAATCTTTCAGAAACAAAAATAGTCACAAACATAAAGAAGGAAACAATGAAATGTTATTCCCTTAAAAAAAACACATTGATTTTAATGTGTATGGCTACTTCTATCTCGATGGCTGTGAAGTACTGTATTGCTGGCCATCATTACCTTTCTTTAAGGTTCAATTTAACTCTGCATCTTGACTGTGAATTCCTATGAATACTAAATAGTCTTAAGCCACTGCATGCATGGCATTGCTTCCATCCAATTTCCTTGACCCATTTTGTAATTTTACACTTAATGTAAATGTAGTTAAGCCTTTGCTTCTATATAAAGGCAAATCAGCAAGGATGAATATAGAAAAGAACCACTGATACGTGTAATATATGCATTTAATCCTCTCTTTCATACAGCCACCACTGAACTGTTAGTCAAAACATTATAAATAGAGAGAAACGTCAGCATCCTTCGCATCCACCTGTTTAAGATGTTACAGTTTTAAGATTTGCTTACAGCACTATATGCCTATAGAGAGCAGATTGAGATCAAGTCAGTGGCCGATTCTCATGCATAACAACTGCCCTCGGTCACTGTGGCTACCTGAAAGTATAAGGGTCCTTTCAGACCTATCCACATGTGAAATCCAGTGTATTTGAAGAGGTCATCCCTATATGACAGGTTGACACCATAAAATTATGTCTTGAAAGGGAAATTACAGTGGTGTTTCTGCAAGCTAATAAATGGACACAGATTATTGTTTTCTTCTTTTGACCATTTCATGGCCTTTCTAGAGTCCAAGCAAATAGGCTTACACACATACACCCACACACGCATAACACTCACACAGACACACACACACACATTCACCCATTTGCACAGCACTTTATATTATGCCTTTAAGTGCATTTTTAACTAACATGCCCAAGAAATTTAGGGTTCAGTTTCTTGCCTAAGGATGCTTCAGCATGTGAATTGGAGAAGCCAGGGATCAAACCACCATCATTCCTATTGGACAACTGTCCACTCTACCTCCTGAGCCAAAACCCCCAAAGCCCCCCCCAGACCCCAAACTTTCTGATGCTTCAGATACTTGTGCTTCTTCTTCTTCTTCTTCTTCTTTTTCTTCTTCTTCTTCTTCTTTTTGGCTCCCCCTTTGCTTGCTCTTCCCTCAAACCAAGCCTCTGCATGTCCTCCTTTACGACGTCCATGAACCTTCTCTGTGGTCTTCCTCTTCTCCCTCCTGCCTGGCAGCTTCATCCTCAATATCCTTTGTCCAATATGCCCACTATTCCTCCTCTCTCAACATGTCCAAACCATCTCATCCTTGCCTCTCTGACTTTATCTGCAAACTTCTCAACTTGAGCTGTCCCTCTGATGTACTCATTTCTATTCCTGTCCATCCTGATCACTCCCAGGGAAAATCTCAACATCTTCAATTCTGCCACCTCCAGCTCCATCTCCTGTCTTTTTGTCAGTGCCTCCATCTTCAGACCATACGTCATAGCAGGTCTCACTGCTGTCTTGTAAACCTTCCCTTTCGTTCTTGTTGCTCTCCTTCTGTTGAAAGCACCCCTGACACCCACTCCTGGCCTCTTCACCTCTCTTGTGCTTTGTCTGTTGCTTTGGATGGTTGATCCCAAGTATTTAAATACATCCATCTTTACTACCTCTACTCCTTGCATCTTCACTGTTCCACCTCCCTGATGTAATCCCACCCCCACCTTGAACTCATCTGTCACTCCAACTGCACACCTCACTCTCTCTCATTACAGATCACAATGTCATCTGCAAACATCATAGTCCACGGAGACTCCTGCCTGACCTCATCTGTCAATCTGTCCATCACCATTGCAAACAAGAAGGGGCTCAGAGCTGATCCCTGATGTAATCCCACCCCCACCTTGAACCCATTTGTCACTCCTACTGCACACCTCACCACTGTCTCACTGTCCTCATACATGTCCTGCACCACCTTCACATACTTCTCTGCCACTCCTGACTTCCCCATACAATTCCACAGTTCCCCTCTTGGCACCCTATAATGTGCTTTCTCAAGATCCAAAAAGACACAGTGCAACTCCTTCTGACCTTCTCTATACTTCTCCATCAACACTCTCAAAGCAAACATTGCATCTGTTGTCCTCTTTCTTGGCATGAAGCCATACTGCTGCTGGCTGATCATCACCTTCTCTTCTTATCCTAGCCTCAACAACCCTTTCCCATATTTTCATGGTATGGTTCATCAACTTGTTTCCTCTGTAGTTACTGCAGCTCAGCTTTTCTTCAAGATCGTGTTAAACAATCTGGTTAAAAAGTCCACTGCCCTCTCTCCTAGACATCTCCATTCCTCCATAGCTATTTCAACTGCCTTTCCACTCTTCATCTTCTTCATAGCTGCCCTTAATTCTTCTTTACTAATATGCTACACTTCCTGATTCACTGTCTTCTCTCCATCTGACCTCCTCTCTCTCTCTCTCATTTTTCTCATTCATCAGCTCCTCAAAGTACTCCTTCCATCTTCTCAACACACTTCCTTCACTTACTAAAACATTTCCATCTCTATCCTTAATCACCCTAATCTGTTGGTGATGCTTCAGATAATAAACTAATCTTAAGAGTGCCATGCTCCCTTTTTTGCTCCCTTACTGGCACAAAGGTTTTCCACTGTGCAACACAATTGTAAGTGTTTTCTAATGATGTAGTAACCTTACAAAATCATTAATTTGGACTGGCAGCCATACCAGGAGACTAATACAGAGGGCTCACATTTGCTGATAATAGGTCTCTATGTACAAATGTAGATCATTCTTGAACAATCTTCTGTTTAATATTAATTGTTTGTGAAATGGATTAAAAAAAATTTGCAAACTGCATGAAAATGTGTTTTAGGAAGAGAAATGGAATTTGCAAGTGAACCCAAACTTTTGAGCTATAAGTGTAGATAGGTGGTGAGGTTTTAGACCAGCTGCCATATATTAGCAGAAACTAGACAGATTGTATTACTTCCATTTTTGCTTCTTTTCATTATTTCCCAGTTAAATCTAGGACTGAGTTTAAATTCTTTCTCCTCATTGTGGGGACACAAGACCCTTTTACAATGGATGGTTGCATCAGGAAGGGCAAAACTTCTGCCAAATTACCAATATCGATTGATCCACTGTGGTGGCTCCTTGGAGAGAATACAAGGGAGAAGCCGAAGGTACAAAGTCTAGAATGATTGGGCCCTATCATATCTTAAATACATCATAGTATACCATATTATCTCAATCATATTATCTCAAGCACTTTACTCTTGAAGTACAGCATCATTTGTAGATACTATAGTTTCTAATTATAGAAGGCAGAGCCTTCAGCCATTAGGCACCTGTCCTGTGGAGCAAACTTCCACCTTGGGTTCAGGACACAGACACCCTCATTGCTTTTTATGATTAGGCTTGAAAAGTAATGACTTCCTTTTTGATAAAGTTTATCATTAATGTTAAAAATATTGTGTTATTACTTTTTAATGATTTAAACTAATGTCATTAATCCAAACACTATGACATAGGGCATTGATCTGCAAAGGCACATATAAATATTTTTTGAAAAACGCAAAAATGATTTTGATGCTGGTCTTGTAATGGAGCATTTTCACAGTATGGTGTTGAATAATAGAAAAGAGAAAAAAAGATTGCTCTGCCTGCTAATGGAAAGTGGCTATCAGTTCCAGGTTCATTAAAATCTTCCACTGGGTGTACTTCTTCTTCAACCAGGTGTTAGCTGAACAGCTGGACAGACTCAGAGGGGAATAATTAGCAAACTGAATTAATGGAGGCATCCATTAAGTCCTAGCTTTGGGTCAGGGGTCCTTTGACCATCAACACACAAATCTTTAACATATTCAGATTACCCAAGCTCTAGATATATAAATCCTTTGTTTCATAATTGCTTCACTGAATTTTTACTTTGAATATTGTGTAAAAACTGCACTACATGACTGGGCAATGGCTACATAAAGAAAAAGTAAATATAGCCTTGATTGCAGCATCCATGCACATATAGGTGAAGAGAACAGATGGGATGAGGTGCTGGGTAAGTATGGTGTTAAGGAGAGGAATTAAGAGGGACAGATGGTGGTGGATTTTACAAAAAGAATGTAAATAGCTGAGGTGAACACATATTTCAGCAAGATGGAGGAACCTGTAAGAGTGGAGAAAGGTGAACCCAGGTAGACTATATCTTATACATAAGGTGCAGCCTAACAGAGGTAGAAGACTGCAAGGTGGTGTCAGGGGAGAATGTAGCTAGGCAGCATCGGATGGTGGCCTGTAGGATGACTTTGGAAAGCAAGAAGAGTCAAGCAGAGAAAAAGATTAAATGGTGGAAGCTGAAGAAGGAAGAATGTTGTGCAGAGTTCAAGGAAAAGTTGCTTAAGAGTCCCCAGATCCTTGGGAAAGTGCAGCTGTGGTGGTGATAGTGAATCAGGAAGTGCAGAGTAAGAAAGAAGTGAGGGCAGTTGTGAAGAGGATGAAGTGAGGAAAGTGAAGATGCCAGAGGAATGGAGAAGTAGTACACTGACACTGATCTTCAAGAATAGGAGTAAGGTGCTGAGCTGTAGCAACTGAGGAGGGAAAAAGTTGATATAAAGATATGGGAGAGGGTTGTTGAAGTTAGGTTAAGAAGAGAGGTGATGACCAGTTAGCAGCACTGTGGCTTCATGCTGAGAAAGAGTACAGCAGATGCAATGATGGCTTTGAGAGTGTTGATGGAGAAGTATAGAGAAGGTCAGAAGGAGTTGCACTGTGTCTTTGTGGATGTGGAGAAAGCATATGATTGGGTGCCAAGAGAGGAACTGTGGTAATGTATGAGAACAGTGAGACAGTAGTGAAGTGTACAGTAGGAGTGACAGATGAGTTCAAATTGGGGTGGGATTCCATCAGGGATCAGCTATGAGCCCCTTCTTGTTTGCGATGGGGATGGACAGGTTAACAGATGAGTTTCTGTGGACTACAATTTTTGCAGACGACATTGTGATCTGTAGTGAGAGTAGGGAGGAGGTGGATGAGAGCCTGGAGAGGTGGAGGTATGCACTGGAGAGAAGAGGAATAAAATTGAAATGGATAGGACTGTCTCTGCATTCAAATTGTATCGTGCAACACATGCCGTCATTTCCTAAATCTGTGAACGTACAAAGATCCATAAAGAGACTGTCCTGATGTTTCAGTCATGTGATTAATCCATCTACCATGTGCATTTAAATAAACAAGTTTAAGATATAACCAAAACCTAATGGATTTCTGTTTTCATTGTCCAAATAAATCTTACTGTGGATTGCACTCAAAATGTGAAGGAAGGATCAAAAAGAGCCTACTAAAAAGAGATCCAAATTATTTTTTTTAAAAAGAAAAGAATACATGGTAGTGTTGTGTAATGTTACAGCTTTACTGATTTTGGATGTGTAAGTGTGGCTTGTGAGTCACAATGTCAAGTATGCCAGTCCCATACAAACAGAGTCTACATGCCCAGATGCTCCACAGTTATACTTTACCAGCTGCTGTGAAACAAACAAACAAAAATTGTTTTCATGATCATGAATCAAAGAAAACTGAATTTAGAAGAAGCAGACACTTTCTGCTTTAATGTGGCAGCTCTGTCAGCTTCTTGCTTTTTTTAATATAATTATCAAGCTCAGAAGTTAAAGGTACCCAGGAGGGCTGGGTGGAAATGGGTCTTTAATATGTGCCGATGGAGAAAACAGAACTCTAAGCCTCCCTTTCCTTGTTCACAGAGCACACTTAAGTACTGCCTGTTTACAGACCCTGTTTTAATTCTCTTATTCACAAATATTAGGTCTGTCTGAAGATTTATCAGAGGTGATGGGTAAAAATTACTTTTATTGATTAGGATTTAGCTTCCATGCACACAGTAAATGTGATTCTTAAGAGGTATCCAAATAGACAAAATGGAATGTGGAAAACAGGGTGAAACAAGCATTGGTGTTCTATGTTACACAAATAAAAGTTTACAAAATTCCAAACCTTTTCCTCAGCTAATAAACTGTATTACTGCTGGTTAATTATGTAAACCAGCCACAGGGGCCCACAAGCCAGTGTAGTCCTAGTGCCGGTCCCAAGCCCGGGTAAATGGTGAGGGTTGCGTCAGGAAGGGCATCCGGCGTAAAAATTGTGCCAAATCAAATATGTGGATTCATAACACGACTTCCATACCGGATCGGTCGCAGCCCGGGTTAACAACGACCACCTCCGGTGCCATTAGCCAACAGGATGCCGGTGGAAACTATGCTACTGTTGGCCAAAGACCAAGGAGGGGGAGAGGGGGAAAGCGT